>VXCM01007817.1:0-19680 GCA_014773175.1 Lucifuga dentata | reverse complement strand
GAGCTATGAAGTATGAAGTATAAGCTATGCACTATGAGCTATGAGCTAAGAACCATGAGCTATAAAGCATGAGCTTTGAACTATGAGCTAAGAACTATGAGCTATGAGCTATGAATGATGAACTATGAGCTATGGACTATGAGCTATAAACTTTAAGCTATAGGCTATGGGATATGGGCTATGAGGTATAACCTACAGGCTATGGGCTATGAGCTATGAACTAAGAGCTATGTACTATGAGCTATGTGCTAAGAACCATGAACTATGAGGTAAGAACTATGAGCGATGAGCTATGAAATTTGAGCTATGAAGTATGAGCTGGAACTATGAGCTAAGAGCTATGAAGTATGAAGTATGAGCTATGCACTATGAGCTATGAGCTAAGAACTATGAACTAGGAGCTATGAACTTTAAGCTATGAAATATCAGCTGGAAATATGAACTAAGAACTATGAGCTATGAGCTATGAACTATGAACAATGAGCTATGGACTATGAGCTATGAGCTAAGAACTATGAGCTATGAACTATGAACTTCGAGCTATGAGCTATGAAATATGAGCTATTAACTTTAAGATATGGGCTATGGGGTATGGGCTATGAGGTATAAGCTATAGGCTATGGGTTATGAGCTATGAAATAACAGCAATAACTTATGAGCAATTAAGTATGAGCTCTGAGCTATGAGCAATAAGCTATGGGCTGTGGGGTATGGACTATGTGCTATGAACTATGATCTAATTAACTATGAGCTATGGGCTAAGAGATATGAGCACGAAGCAATGAACTATAAACTATATGAGCTATTAGCAATGAACTATAAGCTATTAACTATGAGCTATGGCCTAAGAGCTATGAGCTATGAACTATGAAGTATGAGCAATATACTATGAGCTATGAGTGAAGAACTATGAGCTAAGAAGTATGTGCTATGAGCTATGAACTTTGAGCTATGAGCTATGAACTGTGAGCTAAGAACTATGAGCTATGAGCTATGAACAAAAAGCTATGAAGTATGAGCTGGAAATATGAGCTAAGAACTATGAGCTATGAGCTATGAACTATGAGCTATGGATTATGAGCTATGAGCTAAGAACTATGAGATATGAACCATGAACTTTCAGCTATGAGCTATGAAATATGAGCTATTAACTTTAAGCTATGGACTATGAGGTATAACCTATAGGCTGTGGGCTATGAGCTATGAACTTTGAGCTATGAAGTTTGAGCTGGATCTGTGAGCTAAGAACTATCAGCTATGAGGTATGAACTATTAAGTATGAGCTATGTACTATGAGTTATGTGCCAAGAACCATGAGCTATGAACTATGAGCTATGAACTATGAGCTAAGAATTATAAGCTATGAGCTATGAACTTTGAGCTATGAACTATGAGTTATGAACTGTGAGCTAAGCACTATGAGCTATGAGCTATGAACTTTGAGCTGTTAGCTATAAAATATGAGCAATTAACTATGATCTATGGGCCGAGAGCTATGAGCACCAAGCAGTGAAGTATGAACTATGAACTGTTAGCTATGAACTATGAGTTATTAACTATGAGCTATAGGCTAAGAGCTATAAGCTACAAGCATAGAGAGCAACTCAGAGCAACTCTCTCTCTCTCTCTCTCTCTCTCTCACCCTCTCTCATTCTGTTGCTGTGGAGAGGAAAAGAGAGATGTTTGAAGAGTTTTGAAAATGTGACTTCAGTTTGGACCACCACTTGACAGCAATCACAAAAAAACTGTAATAGGCCTTTGAATACAGGAACTAATAACAGACAACAACTAAATCTAAGTTATTAATGTTTCCTGAAGGTTTTTATATGAAGGTCAGTTGAAAAAAAAAAAAACATGAAAATTCAGGATTATTAACCTTTTGGACTATTTCAGCAAAATTCTGAAGATCCTGGGTTCCACCTGAACCCAAGGTGAACACTTGGGTTCAGGTGGTCACCTTGTTTTTCAGAATTTTGCCAAGAATTTCGATTTTATAAAAAAAAGGTTTTATACAAACACCATATTTATACGTAATATAAACAGCATAATTAGATTGAAATCAGCATAAATCGACATGGCATACTATAAGTAACAGGTTTAGATTGTAAATCCATGTACTCAAGCATGTAAATAATCCATTTTATAATGGAAATAAGCATTTCTCACATGCATTTCCTAACCTGGCAATGCATCATGTACAGCATGGCAAATGATGTTTTTAATTCTGACCATGTATATGACTTACTTACATTTTTTGCCTAAATCACATAACATTGGAGTATATTGTGCATGTAAATTGTGCATGTAAAAATATTATAAAATATATATTTTTTTGTAAATATATATATATCTAATATACAGTATATGCATGTAAATGCATTGACTTTCATGCCTGTGCAGACCTTTAATCTGGACTGCGTGGAACAGGGACCACAAACAAACCAACCAACCAACTAACAAACAAACAAAAAAACACTTTTTGTGAAACTAGTATTAGAAAGTTCCAGTAAGAATAAAAAGACTGATTCATATGTATTATCTAAAAATAATGTTTGTTTGTTTTTTTTTTTAGCTATGGGAGGCCCTCTTTGGTGGGGTCCTGTGCTGATGCCCATCTAGCTTTATAGTAAAATCTGCCTTGTCATCATCAATTTAATTAGACAGACTCACTGCAACTAACACACTTTAATGTTATGATATAGTGTTTCTTATGTGACGACTGTTGAAAGTGTAATCACAATGCAGCAGATACTGTATGTGTAGTAAAGACAAAAATGACATTTTAATTCAAAAGGCTGTAAATGTCACAGCCAAACAGGATTAAATTGTATAATTTAGCCTGTGATACACACTTGAACCAGAAGGTGGCGGTAATGTGGCTAAAGTCCCAAGAAACATAAGCCGGAAGTACTTGCGGCTGTTACCTCTGCTTCGTGCTGATTGGCTGAGTTCACGTTGCTGCTGATGTGGGGTTCCCGAAGTTAGCAGACCGGACGTCGGATTCAAACGTATTATTTGATATTAGAATATATCGTCTTTGTTAAAATAATGCCTTACTATCAAACGTGGGAGGAGTTCACCCGTGCAGCAGAGAAACTTTATCTGACGGATCCCATGAAGGTGAAAATAATTCATTTAATGTGAAAATGCTAACAAGCTAGCTTGAGAAGTGAGGGTGATGAGGTTTAGTGTGGTTTGGAGGGGAATGGTTTGATTTAAAGTTGTTGTTTGCAGGTCAGAGTGGTTCTGAAGTACAGACACTGCGACAGTAACCTCTGCATCAAAGTCACCGACAACATCGTGGTAAGTCACCGACAACCCGACATTTTAACTGGACGGTATCAAATAAGACGTATGGGGAAAACTTATACATAGCTCTAAAATATTTAATACCAATAATAAAACTTACTATAGCATACACACACAATCATCAGCAACTCTACTGCAGCTATTTGTTTTCTTCACCAGTTAATCTTACTGTTAGATATGTTTTTAATTAATAGAAGTTAAAATAATAGTTTTTAATTTGGACTTGTGGCAGGTTGCAGCGCACCATAAAGTCTGGCCCGGTCACAACACGCACGATTTCAAAGGCCACTGAACTCGTTATTTAAATCTGAAACTAATAGAGCGATAAAGTGATTTAGTCCTATCTCGCAAAGGATATTTAAATACATAGCTACGTGAATACAGGAAATATTTTGAACATGAAGCTCTTTGTGTGTGTGTATGAGATAGAAAAACAGAGAGTTTTTAAAGTAAAAAAGCACGACTGAGCATATCGTGGCCCGATCAACGTTAAAACCAAACGCTGTCTGAAGTTTGTGATGTTTAATTGTTTAAATTATATTTACCACTTCAAATTCGCAGCTTAGTGTTGCGTTCATCAACATCAATGAGAACAGCAAGACACTGCAGTGAAGAGGTCTGGATCAGTCAGCTGTTCTGGTGCCCGGAGCCCCTCAGGGCTGGGATCCACCTCAGCCAGATTGCACCACTGGGTTTCGCTCTGGTAGCGCCTTTCCTGGTCACTTTGCTGATTACGATACAGCGCCACCACATCGGCATAATGCCACATTTAATTGCAGTTTCAAATGACAGAAATCCACTGAGTGCAGCGCTTGTTAGAAAATAGTGCTTTTCTTGAAACCCATCACAGTTTTGTTGAGAGGCGGAGACAGCACGAAATTTAACGGAGGCGGCCTTTTCTATGCAGAAAAAACCCTGCGTATATACTTGAGTATAAGCTAAGTTTTCATTACCAAATTTCACAAAGCACATCAGGGGGTGGCTTATAAACGAGAAATTCAAATTTGATCTTAGAGAAGGAAATTTCCAGGGGTGGAAATACTACCATTACCACTACCCATGAAAAATAGTTTAAATCATACCTTAGAATGAGATATTTCCTGACTAAATATCTTATCAGCACATTTTGCAGCAGCCAGTAAGCTCTGCTGTGATTGGTCAAAGACAAAAGAATGGGCCAATTGCAGAGATGACCTTATAAAAGTGCTGTTTCATATACCATATGGTAACATTATTTGGTAGTCTTGTTCAACATCATGTTTTGTGCTTTATCAGCAAGAAGCTTGAGGTAAGATATAACATGCAATGAAAACTACACGGACTCAGAAGAGGAAAAGAGCATTGTATGTGTAACGTGTCAAGACACGTTACACAGAGCAGGACTGGAATGAACTGTTTGGTGATTCAGACAAGGAAGAGGAGTCCAGAAAAATTAATGTCAGCTAATGTCAGTTATAGTAATCAGCTGTTTACCTGTACCAGTATGTTGACAGTACCCAGAAAAACAGGTAATTTGCTAAACAAATAAATTGATGGAACAACCGGGGTTGGCTTATACACGGGTTTCTTTAAAAATCTATATTTACAGGTCAAAATCGGGGGTTAAAATCGGAATCTTGCTTATACACGAAATAAGTTTATAGTCGAGTATATACGGTATGATCGGTCAACTTTGAAAACTGTCCTGCACATAGACCACTGCCATGACAACTACTTTGAAAAATGTTGGTTTAAGAAGAAAAAAGATTCAAGGGAAGAAGTCAAACAAATGCTGTGTTTCACACATGTATGAAAAATGACTAGCCAATTCTGAGGGCTTTGGACATATAGAAGGCCAGTTTTCAATGTCCAGATGGCCACTTTTATGTCATGTTAGGTCTCATAAATTTGTTCTAACCCCACAGTGTTTACAGTACAAGACAGACCAGGCCCAGGATGTGAAGAAGATCGAGAAGCTCCACGGAAAATTGATGAGGCTCATGGTATCCAAAGAGACACACAGTGGTTCCATGGAGACAGATTGAAATGTTATAGAAGTTGGCCTTCCAGAGTACGTGGACTGAGCAGAGAATGTGGAAGCAGTGGTTGTTAGGAGCACAAAGCCATTCTGAGAGATGGGCAGGTTAGGAAGGTTTTGGAGGGAGGTGAGATGGCTGCCTACACTGATTTAATCCAGTCAGAGATGTGTATATATATCTTTTCTCTCCATGGGTTGTTTGGGGATTTTTTTTTGTCTCTATTACATGTTAACAATTCCATTATGTTGCTTTTCTAAGTCATTATTTCAGGCATTTAGAACATATCCCTGATTGTATAAATACATACTAAAGTCAGTATAGGCAGCTGGAAAATTTAAGGAAAGGTAAAGATGAGGAAATGAAAGGGATTGGAGGAATTTTGGATGGGACAAAAATGTATAAGTACAAACTCCTCTGTTGCTAAATCAAGATTTAGCAACTTTATTTCTCTAAAGGAACTTGCATTTATATTTTCATGGTGGACATACGGTAAGGGTAGACTGGTAATGTAAATGTTACCCAGCTTTTGTATTTATAAACTGTTCAGTTTCAGCATCAAGATTTTTTTTTTTTTTTTTTTNTTTTTTTTTTTTTTTTTTCAGTTTTGTCCTTCATGGACTTGTGCCACGTGACTGAAGCAGGAGCTTGTAATATCATCAGTGCTCAGAAACCCATATGATCTTCCCGGAGAAATATCAGACCTTGAATACCATTTCATCTAGAGGATAATTATGTTACATGTTCAATAAATGTTTATGTACCCCAGTACTGGCAGTATCGCCCCTGTATTGGTCTTGTGCTGGTGTTGTATGTAATATCTTGATAACAACCAGAAATAGCTACATGCTGGTGTCCTAAAGATGACATGCCAGTTAACTAGCTCATCAAAATATCATGAAACAGGTGAGCAGTGAAAAGGTTACAAGAATGCAGTGGCTTCAGACTGGTGCACTAAACGTGACGTACTCACACGTCACAAGAAGAAACATTTTCCTGCAATTTGCTTAGAATGACCACTGATTTTCCACATCTAATTCAGTGAATTGGTCTAATGGAGCACTATTCCACAGGTCAAAATGACTGTGGGGAGTGCTGGGAATCAGGATTAATGTTGAAAACTAAAGCTAGAGCACTGAAAAAAAAACAAAATCAAATTTTAGAGCATTTTCGCAAATTCAGCTTATTGGCTCAGTATCCTTAGTTTTCACACCAACAGGAAGTAAAACTTGTGAACCTGTAAGGATTTCCCTGACTTTTCCTTTGTACATGCTGAAAAGTGACTAATAACCTGGTTTTGATGTGGAAAATTGGTAGAGTTCTTCAAAACAAAAGGAAAAATGATAGTATATTTAATGATATTATATTGCTATAATTATATTTCCACAGATCTTGTCCTGTTTGGCATGTGTCCTGTTGCCATATATCATTGCATTAGCATTTTAAATGACAGATTTTTCTGGAGTATAAAGTCATTTATGCAAATTTTCTTTTCATTTACAACCTGAAAAGCTGCACTGCTAAAAGAAAACCCTGTACTACAGGATGACAAGTTTTGCTTAAGAAAATCTGGACATTTCTGACAAACCTATAAAGAGGAAAGAGTGAAGGCCTTTTGTCACCTGACAAGTTAAAAAAAAAAAAAAAATGTACAATCTTTTAATTTTCTAGATTTAAAATGATNATTTTTCTTTTCTTCTTCTTCTTCTTCTTCTTCTTCTTCTTCTTCTTATTATTATTATTATTATTATTATTATTATTATCATTATTATTATTATTTAGATTTTCTTTAATCTTCTATAATTTTTTTGGGACCAAGAAGAGAACCTTCTAGACTAAAATTAAGATTTATTTTCTGAAATGCATAAGGTCTTATTTTTAAATTTGCTTAAAATAGACACTTGGCAGGCTTGAAGGCTAATTTATAATAAAATATTTTTATAGTTCAGCTTTTTAGGTGGTCAACAGAAGCTAAATTCAGTGAAAAGAAAAACATGAACGTTTCTTTAGGGTTAATATTTACTCAGTGGCAGCAGGTCAGCCAGCCTACGTTTCCCATCGTGCACCTGCGCAGAACTCAGCACTCCTCTTTTCCTTTAAATTAGCCATTTGTTTAACAACTTGGTGACTTTTGTCTTTCAGACAGAATATAGATAAGTGGGGTAAAAAAGGAAGGGGGACATTTTTCTATCGAATAGGACCAGAACCGCGGCAGAGACTGGAGCTTTAAAGCTTTTCTGTCCTGTGAGGCGAAAGATTATGTGCTGTGTTGTTGAGTTGGATCAGGTAAGTTTTTTCAGGAGCTTCTTTACATTGTTGAGTTCACATATCTGATATTAGCGCCTTCATTAATAACAAAACTTCAACACTGTACACTGGCTTAAACTGTCAAATCAGTTGACAAGTTAATTTATTTATTTTTGAGTTGTCTGGTGAATGCTGATAAGAGAACTGAGTCACTACTTTTCATTAAATTCTACGGCCAGGGACCTGACTTTTCTGTTTCATATAACTGCTTTTCATTTATAATATAATACACATGGACTGTTAGCATAGACGGAAATAAAGGCACATAAATTAACTAGAAATGCAGTTTCTGAAGGAAATGCGCTTGTGATTGCAGTTTGCTGAAGCGTTGCTGAACAAGCTGAAAAGATCAAGTTTTCCTACATTGTGATTTATTGTTTATGAAGAGTGAAAACTATTTAAAAATTCAAAATGGCTGAAAATGAGTAAGGCAGAAATAAGATCCAAGGAATGCAGGAAAAAAATGTATGACTTGGGGTTCAATAGTTATCAGCAAAAAAAAAATTAAACTCACTGTTTTTCGCAAGTTTTACAGAAAACCATATATCGAATTGCTACCAAAAGTCACAGCAAGAATGCCAAAAATATGCTGAATTGCATAATGTTTGGGCTGTGTTCCTACGTGGAAGTCTGCAGAATTAGTTAAGTGTCTATAACAGGTGTTGCTGAATAAGCCACAGGAAACTGGGCCAACTGTAGCAAAACGATAAGAGATATAAAATATATATATATATATATATATATATATATAACGTTTGTCTCTTTTGGTCCAGGCATCATACATGCCAAATTTTGTGTCAGATGAGTCAAAACTGTAGGGATAGTTATGAAACACCTGTTTCTTAGGAAAAAAAAAAGTCAAAATGGTGGAAAGTTTGTCAGGCAGAAATGGGCGTGGCCTATATGCTGGGATGCATCTACATCCAAGGAATCCAGAAAAACAGGAATTTTGAATGCAGGATGTATGGTTGAGATGTGTAATTTCATTTTTGGTAGTAGTGGATGACATTTTGAATCTATGCAACAAGTTTGGGTGCTGTAGCTCTTATGGTTTCAGAGATTAAATATTTGAAATTGCTTCCCATTCATTGCCTACGGGAAAAAATCGGCCGTTTTTTCGCGATTTGTATGAAATCCATACATTGGATCGCTACCAAAAGTAATAGAATCATGCCAATAACAGGCTAAATTGCATAAAGTGTGAACGGTTTTAATAGCTTGAAGTATGCGATACTAGTTTAAAAAAAAAGACATAGGAGAACAAAACCCTGTAAAATAAAAAAGTAAAGATAAATATGTAGTATTGTCATGTGCACTGGGTTTCCCAGCATGCACTGGGATAGTTCTTAAATCATTTTGTTTTATTAGAAAAAGAGACTGGAATGAGGAAATATGCCATGTTATTCTGCTTTTTCCCCATGTTGTGATTATGTATCACATGCCATGGAAAATGAAGCTTTTGTAACAGCATTATGCTGAGGGAGAGGCCATGTGCTCAGGATATTACCTCCCTCTGCTAATTCCAAGAAGCTAAGCTTTTGCAAGTGGTGAAAGTGGTGATAATATCTGCTTTTTGGAAGCAGATATTAAGCCATCTTTTGTTCAACAGCTGGTTTCTAACTCAGTAATTTCTTGAATAATTAAAGTATAATTACCTGCATTGTTTTATTGCATCAGATTATGATGCTGAATAGTAATTACACAGATTTAGATGTGAGTTTAATGAGCACAGGTTTCAGGACAGAATCTTATAGTTCCACCACAGATGACAGATAGAACAGATCATCACACTCAGGACATCAGGGATGATGTGAGATACTGATGGGGGTTTGTTGGAGGACTTCAGATCCGTATGTTGTTTCTATAGCATGACCTGAGGGTTGTTTTGTATGTTATGGTAATGTGTAATAACTCAACGGGCCTCATTCACCAATATTTTTGTCACCCAACTGTATATCTCCTCTAAACCCAACACATCTCTTCCCCCCTCTGCACTCACCAGCTGCATCTAGGACATCAACATCTGGATGTCAAATAACTTTCTCAAGCTCAATGGTAATAAAAGTGAGGTTCTCCTCATCAGTTTAAAATCAATACTTTCCAAAATCCCGCCTTCACTATTTCTGTTGATGACTGTCCAATCCACATTTCCTCCCAGATAAAAAGCCTTGGTGTAATATTTGATAGTACACTTTCCTTCAGTCTTCATATCAACAAGATTTTATCCACTGCCTTTTTTCATTTATGGAACATTGCTATGCTCCGCCCCTCCCTCTCTCAGACAGCACTCAAGTTCTTATTCAGATCATGGTCACATCTCATGAACTTCTGCAGTTGTACAGTCCTTCTCGCTCCCTATGATCCTCCTCTGCTGGACTCCTCTCAGTTCCATCCTCTCGACTCCCAACCATGGGCGCCAGAGTTTTTAACTGCAATGCTCCTTGGCTCTGGAACTCCCTCAACACATCCGTCAGCTGGACGCTGTTCCCACCTTCAAATCACACATCAAAACCACCCAGTTTAAACTGGCCTACTCACTGTGGCTCACTGATCTTTTTGCTTTTCATGTTTTTATGTTTTAACTTTCTGTATGATGTTGCCATTTAGCAAATTATGATATAAGGTGACCTTGAGTGTTGTGAAAGGGGCCCATAAATAAAATGTATTGTTATTATTACAGTCGTGGGTGGTCAGGGCCAGCAGCGCCTTCTCTGCTGGCCTAGAGATTGTCAGAATCATCAAATTATGTTTTTATAATTTAATATATATTTTATTAATGCTATGTATTTTGCAAAGTTCATTCCCATCAGTTTTGTTATGAATGCCTGAGGCCTTCAGAATCTCTAGTGAATCCCCTCTGCTATTCAAGCAAATGGGACGATGTTGTTGATTGTCATATATTTTAACCAATCAGATTCTGAGTTTGCCATGTTGGGCGTGTTCTTTTACATGTCAAGCCTTCTAGCTGGCCTTGGCCTGCGTCATCAGAGTACAGCATTATGCTAACAGCTAAACAGCCTGCCAGAAATTCATCAGAAGAAGAAGATGGCCAGTTAGCTCAAGTAAACCTAGCTAGCACGTAACGGAGCATTAACGTTTATTTAAACTTTCTTTCTTGACGTTTAGATTTTTAGATGTAGTGCTTTAGATTTTTTGTTTAGATTTTTACTTAGTGCCGTTGTTTTTTTTAACGCACAATGGCTGAAGGAGCAGAAGAAATGGATTAACTGACAATCCTTTTTTTTCACATTTTGGAACTGAAATGCACCGATAATGTACAACCATGTTGTTAAACTCTTTATAAAGACAGAAAGGAGGATGGACTTTGTCTTCAGATGATGAGCAGCTTTGGTAAGTTTGATGGATTTTTATGTGGCTGGAATCTGTGGAGAAGCCTGTTGAATCTGATTGTGTTATTTGTGTTTTACAGCATTTTTGCTTATTTGCTGGTCGTATGAGTAAATGTGATGGTTGCTGTGAGTTTGTTCTTGTTTCTTTGGTAATGACACTGATTTAGGTTATGCCATGTTTACATGTGATGCAGCATCCTGTCATAATGCATAATAATACTACATCCTATTCATGTCTCTGCAGTTAGTGTGTTGTAACTGTCATAGGTGTTGATCCTCGTGTTAAAATCACTTTATTCCGCTCGATAAAGGTTACTGTCACTGTGAATATGGGCTGGTTATGTCTAATAACAGCAGCATATAGCCCTAGTGTCATGGTGAGGTTATTAGAAGGTGGTTTAATTGAGGGAGGATAGCACTGAAGGCCTAGGTGTAAAATACATGGCCCGCCACTGTATTATTATTATTAATGTTGTTGTTGTTGTTGTTGTTGTTGTTGTTGTTGTTGTTGTTGTTGTTAGTAGTAGTAGTAGTAGTAGTAGTATTAACTCTGTAACCCACTTCCACCACACATCCGTCAGCTGGACTCGTCACATAGTTTAAATTTCACATTAAAACAGACCTGTTTAAATTGGCTTATTTGAGTTTACCTGCCTATGCACCTGGTACAAGGTTACTGAGCCAGGGTTTGACCAGCGTCTGTGTTTTCTCATGCTTGATGCAGCAGGCCATTCGGAGCAGACCAGGCTTTCAGGAGGGGGCCTTAAAGAGACACTACCTAAAACAGTCCGTTTTCACTCTGTGTGCACAGCAAGGGAGAGCAGAAGTGGATCAGTGTGTTTTTTGGACATTAAATCAATTCAAAGGTTTTAAAATAGACCCTTAAAATATTAGAGGCTAGAAATCCTCATATCTGGCCGCTTTGGATAAATTTTTGTCAATGAATAAATATGCATGATGGTCAGTGCTTGAAGTGGGCTGGTACTGGGACCTCTGTGATTTTCATTTTAGAGTACCAGCACATTTTTGGGCGTACCGGAACCTCTCATAAATCTTCTGGTACTCTACTGCAGAACAACACAGAGCAGGCATGGACTGGCCATCGAGACCACCGGGACTTTTCCCAGTGGGCTGATGGGTCTGTGGGCCAGTAAATGCGTTTTTTTTTGTTTTTTTTTGTTTGTTTGTTTGTTTTTTTTGACCCAGCCCATAAAACGCAGAAAGACTGCGTGAGTGGCCCATTTTGTTTCTCAATTGATACCAGCCCAATCACATCCCACGTCGGCCCCCTTCTGCCTCTGTAACTGAGAGANGTTTCTCAATTGATACCAGCCCAATCACATCCCACGTCGGCCCCCTTCTGCCTCTGTAACTGAGAGACGCAGAAAAAGTAAACTGTGTCAGCGTGTAAATGGACAGGAAAATAAATGCAAAGAAACGTAAAGGAGGTGCAGAAAAATTGTGGAAGAAAAAAACTGAAGGCTTTACAGGCAGGATGCTGCTACGTATGCAAAAGTTGCATTCATGTTTGCTGCAACGTCAGTGTCACCACCATCAAACCTGCAGCAGCTCAAAGAGGGAGAAAGACAGGGACACGGTCCTACCACGGAGGGACAGACAGAATGCAGGAGGACAGAGTAAGTTCAATGCAGAGGTAACAAGGTGCATAGGAAAAAAAAAAAAAGATGCATAGGGCCCTAGCATCAATTAATCAGTCAAGCTAACATTGGAATCATAAATAGTAGACATCAAACGCTTTTTCCTCATGTCACCATCATCTAGTTGCAATAAGAATAACTGCTAAGTAGCAGGAAAAACTAGCATTTGATGCTAGTTTACTGCTTAACCCAAGTTATTGAATCAACCATCAATCAACAATCAGCTACCCTCAATTAGCTAAACCTCCTGCCATAATAACTTTTATTTGGGTTGGCATGAGCTTATTTTCAAAATGGAAAAAAAGAACATTTTCTAAAATTAATGCATAATATATGTTCCTTTAAATATGATTAACACAAAATTATATGTGTCCTCAAATACTACTTCATTTATTTTATATTTTCTGACTGTTTTCATGCAGAAGTCCTTAAAATTGTCCTCTGGTGTGACACTATTTATAATCAAAATATTTTATTTAGAAATTGTAAGTTAAAGGGAAATATACATAATAATAATCATGTTTGTCCTGATTAAGTATCAGCATTTGCAACACCTGATTTGAAAGTAAAAACATTTCATTCTGTTACTCAGTGAAGTACTTGTAAGGAGTTCTCATTAAAAATTCTGTTATTTTTACAATACACCAGTCAAACCAAACCTTTTCAATGTTTGTTTACAATAAATAATACAACAGTAGAGAATTTTTTAATTAAATATGTTAATTGTGTCACACCAAAGGACTACGTAATTGGTCCCATAACTACCAGTGTTGGAGAAAACAGTATTCTTATAATATTTTGACCTTCTACTCAGACTATGCCTTCTGTACTTTCTAGCAGAAGAAGGACGTTTCTCAGTAAACGATTATTAATGCTGCTACTAATTAATTATTAATGCTGCTTTATATATATTGAACAGGGTCACAGCAGGTGGACAACATGTTGTACATCATAACAAGTTAGAGTGATAGCTGGATGACGTATGGATGATGGAGTAATCATCTGTATTATACATATAAAAGAAATGTAAGCGAATTAGTGTTTTTTTTTTTTATTTAATTACAGTAGTTTTCTAATAAGAACATTATTCTGCACAGTCACACCAGAGGACAATTATCATGTTTTAAAGAAATTATCAGCATAGTTCAATGAGAGTTTTTATAAATGAAAGAATAATTAAAAGTAAGTATACTCATGTTGCCTTACTCATTGATGACATAGCTACATGGTGGTATTGGGGGCTGATAGGTACATGTATTGAAGAATGGTTGATGTTGGGCCGATTGGGTGTTGTTTTTAACATGCTCCAAGCTGGTTATGATTTATCAAGAGGAAATTGTGTGAAGCTGTGCGTGGTTTTATAAATCTGAGTATTTGTGTGTGGGACCAATAAAATTTAATTCTCAAGGTCAAAGGGCCACACATTAAATAAAACAAAAATCACTGTCAACTCANCCCCCCCCCCCCCCTCCAGATAAGGGGAGTACTGGCACCTTCTTTTGTCCACTTCAAGCACTGATGATGGTGATATGTTACTGATAAAGATGGCCAGCTAGCTTCAGCAGACAGGACACAGCAGTGTGTTATAAGTGATGAGATAAATCTTTAAGTAAGATCATGGTAGAATCTGAAACACATAAAAACTCAGATTCACAGTTTGTTTCAGTTGGGAAGAGAAGCGGCGGCTCGTTTTTTNTTTTTTTTTTTTTTTTTTTCGCCTGAATGAGAAAAACTTTGTCATGCAGGGACTTTGTGGCCTTAATGGCCCCATTCACAACCTAATCTCATCATCTGACTGCACTGAGATTATATGTACACAACCTAAACAACACAAACACTTTGACGTTTAATGAACTCATTTGTGCCCACAGTGAAACTGTCACGGATCGAAACATTCACAGAGATGAAGAATTATTGTGATTTTCAAAGTGCTTAAACAGCAGTCATACTTTTATTTTAGTAATTTTTAGCTATAATATTTAGTAATATTTTAGCTATATTTCCAGGCTTTGCTTAACATTTTTGTTTCGCAGTATATTCTACTTGGTTCATTTATCCATTATCATTCCCACTGTAATTTTTCTCAGCCGTGCAGCTTTTGGCAACTTTGTTATTAAATTTAGTTTATATTTTTTTGCTTTAAATTTCCTTTAATTTTCATGGCAGCTCAACTGTCATTTCATTAGTTTTAATAGTGTTCACTTTGTTTTCATTGGTAAATTTGGATTCTGTCATACCCAGACATCCTTTTGTCATTTGTATATTTTCCATATATGAGATATGAGAAACCTCTTTGCTCTATAAATTTTTCTGAAAGTGTGTTTTCCTCAGCTGAGCATGTGGAACACTGTGTGATGCAGCAGCATACACATATCTGCTCACTTTTACAGGTAAAGTTGCATCACATCTATGGTGCATTAATGCACTAATATATTTTAGCTTTGTCACCTATACGTGGAAGTTAATATTGGCTAGTTTTCAGAAAAGTATAAAGTAAAGTAAAGTAAAAGAAAAGTATAGGTAAAAATGTATTTTTTCCTGGCTGCTTGTCTTTCTTCACAGCTCTGCACATAGCAGCATGCTGACAGAAGTGCTGCTCAGTGTGCTGATTGGAGGACTGATTTTCGTTCTGGTTCAGAGGAGACAGAACCACATTCTGAAGACAGAGGATGGTTGGTGGGGGGCTGGAGAGCCTCAGGATGGTGGGGAGGACACAACTATCTACCCCTTTAAAGTCACTACCAGCGAGGAAGAGCTGGAGGTTAGATTTATGTTAACTTCTTTCACTTCCTTTGTTTGCAGGTGATGACAGTTACATATATGTAATCATATAGTTAATGTTCTAAGCCTATCGCTGGCATTTGTCTCTGTTTGTTTGTTTGTTTGTTTATTAGAAGGACATCTCAATTCTCAGTTCTACTCAGTTATGCATGGATTTGGATGAAATTTGGGGGGACAGATAGATGATGTCAGGAAGACAAAGTGATTAAAATTTGGAGGTGATCCGGATCAGATTCTGGATCCAGAAGAAGGTTTTAGCCTATGAACGGGGCTTGCATAACCGTACACGCACATGTACTCTCAAAGAGAAAAAGCATGATCTGCTCTCACATGAAGAGCGCTCTCTCTCTCTCTCCTGGTTTGATAATTGAATTCATTGTACCTGAACACATTCCTTGACAGAAATGAAAGAGGAGGACTAATCACAGAAACTTGTAAACCTATAATCATTACCCATTGAATCACCACATTAATGCAGAATCAATGAAACGGAAGTATATTTTAGATAATATTTGTTGAAAATCATCTTATTCTGAAAATATGACTTTGCTCAAGGGGAAGTTCATCTTATTCCGAAAAGACTGAATCCTGTTTGTGCAGTGTTAGTTAGCGTTAGCTTGAATGCATCACATCAGCAATGCAGCAAAGCCTCACTTTAGCTTTGAGGCTAAAGGCTGTGCAAAAGGCTGTGAAGTTCTTTCAGCTGTTTCTATGTTTTTGATGAATAAAGTTAAAACACTGCTGAGCGACTGAGTTTGTCTGATTTAACAAGCCATCGCTAATGTTTTAAAGCACAACTTTACATCTAAAGTCTGATCTTTTTCCTTCTCCATCGTTAGGATGAGCATATAACGTTAGCCACAGGAAACGAAAACATTAGCATAGCCTCAGGAAGTGAAAACACAGATGCATTAATGGCGTTATTTTTTTTTTAACATGTTAAAGAGCCTACATTAATCGTAAAAATTAACGCGTTAATTTTCCCAGCCCTAGTTTTTAGACATCAGGAAATAACTGATGAAATGAAAGGTGCTGTGCGTTTGGGAGCCTGTATCGCAGACGAGTGTGTGTGTGTGTGTGTGTGTCTCAATGAATGATGAAACAGTGATCAAAGAATTTCCTTTGTCACTGAAAACATGTTAATCTACAGCACATCTTCCCAAAGTGTTTGAATGCCCCCCCACCTTCCAAAAAAAAAAAAAAAAAAAAAAAAGAAAGCAGCCCAACAGATTTCCTGGCTCTCATTTTAGCACCATACCAGACAGAAATGGCTGCCTGTGTGACTTCCTTCTTGCTACAGTTGTTTTCACACACTGAATAGTAGTGAATATTGTTTGTAAAATTAGTGGATTCTCCCTTTAATAGCTTCCGTCATATCCACTCTCTTCTGTCAGGACCTATATAGGAGGATAGACCTGACACGTCCTGTTCCGTCTTTGAAGGACAGCCAGTTTAGTTACGGCTTCAACTCCCAGTACCTTCAGGAGGTGGTGTCTTACTGGAGACACGACTTTGACTGGAGGAGACAAGTCAACAAGCTGAACCAGCACCCGCACTTCAAAACCAACATCGAAGGTGAGGCGTACCTGAAGGAGACACCCTCTTCTTCACACCTGGTGTAACAGCCCACAGGCTAGCCCACTAACTCCTATTTCTGGGGTTAAAGTGGGCCAGCCTGTTTTATACCTCGGGTATATTCTGGGCTAGTCCAGTTTATACCCCAGGGTGTTATTTAGGCTATTTCATACCCTGCAAGGCCAGATTACACCCCCATACTCAGACACACAATAATCAAGGATACATAAGTTTTTGGTTTTATTTCACAGACTTTCACACACTAACCCTGATGACACAACCTTATAATTTATCAAAAAAGTCCATGTTGCAGTAACATGTTATTTTTTAAATTATGATGGAAAGAAACTCTGTACATTGAAAAAGTTTAATTTATGAAAAACACAAGGGAGTATAATCTGGACTAGTGGAGTATAGTCTGGTCTAGGTCAAAATATACTCTGGGGCAGGGATGGGCAACTTTGTTGAGGATGGGGGCCAGTAAAATTTCATTCTCCTGTCAAAGAGCCACAAAGTTGGTAGTGGGTGGTGGTACTACAAAAGAAAAAAAAAAAAAAAANAAAAAAAAAAAAAAAAAACACTTTTTATAATTTTTATTTTTATTAATTGAGAAGTCATCCAAGAGCCTGACAGATCAAAGGTGCGGGCCGTAGCTGGCCCACGAGCCGCCAGTTGCCCATCCCTGCTCTGGGGTATAAACCAATCTGGGCTATTTTAAACACTTGGGTATATTTTGGCCTAGACCAGACTATACCCGGGTATAGTTTGGTGGCGGCTTAAGCTGGCCTGCTACACCGGCAGAAATGTGAGAGCATGAAATGAATGCAGGAAGCTCCAGAGCTCAGACAGGCTGCAGACTTTCAACATGAAGACATGAGTTGCAGCTCTGATATTTGAGGACTTACAAAACAAAATACGTTAAATACATGTTACACACACAACATTGTTCATATCTGTAGAACTTTACTGCAACATCTGATCAAAATATTCATATTTATAAAACTTGAAAGCAGAGAACGCATACCTCAGCCAAGTCTGTAAAATCCTGTATAGTTCTTACTTTACAGAAAATATTTAGAATTTTTTAAAATGTGGATCTTCATCCAAAAAAAAAAAAAAANCAAAAAAAAAAAAAAAAGAGAAAAGCTGATTGAATGATGGTGCCATCATTTTTAAAAATACCAAAATCTTCTCTGAGAATATTTGGGGTTTATGCAAGAATGAGTTGGCCAAAATTTCACTAAGTCAGACTGAGACGTTTACATTGTTAATGTTGCTGCAGCGCCACCTGCAGGCCATGCCTCAGGTTTGCTACCACTTTGTGTCAGGCAGCGTCACTAGAATGTGTGAGGTCAAACCTCAGATAACACTCCAATTAACGTGACTGATCAGTCGAGTGTTTTTATCTATCAAATTTATTGATTACACACGAGGCAAATGCAGTTTAAAACACAGACTCAGTTTTAGTGTGTTAGTGTTTTTTATGAATCACTTTCCCGACATGTAAATGAGGAAACGCCTCTTTCCAGGCAAACACTAAAAGATGCTGCTAACAGACGTTTATGAATGAGGGAACACGGTTGCATGATGATATTTGCTCATACAGACATGTTAAATCTGCTGTTGTGTTTTTGAAGTACCTGAATCAATGAATCCGTTAAAATGAGCATTTTGCTTCCATGCATTTTGTGGTTCAGGAGTTGTGTGTGTAGAAGGGTAAAGTGCTTTTTTAATGGATACATGATTTTTACATCCAGGTTCACACCAAAACTATTCACTTGTTTTTTGGCCTGTTTAATTTTCCAGTGTTTCATTGAACTATAAAGGAGCTGTTGCGATGTTCTGTTACCTAACAGACACACCGATTTTAGGTTATTGAATAGTTAATCAGGGTTCAGGAGGTCACAGATTAAACTGCAGTGTGGCAGTTTTCATACAGTTTCTCATATCTGGACAGATTTTCATCATCATACTCAGCATTCAGTCCATGTCTGTATCATTCTGACCTAATTGATGTCATCTAGGCATTGACATTCATTATGTGCACGTGAAGCCCAAGAAGCTTCCAGAGGGACGTGGCGCTGTTCCTCTGCTCATGGTTCACGGCTGGCCCGGCTCCTTCTTTGAGTTCTATGGGATGATCCCGCTGCTAACAGAACCTTCAGACTTGGATGAGCTTCTGTTTGAGGTGGTATGTCCCTCCATACCAGGCTACGGCTTTTCTGAAGCCCCACATAAGAAAGGTGAGTTTACTGACCAAGCTGAGAATTTGACATTGTAATGCTTTATACTGTTGTGATATTTATCAGAAAATAGTTGGTTCCAAAAGTCAGCTGTGTTAAAATAGTATTTCAGAACATTTCAATCAAAATGTTATGATGATTATGTATGGAAAGTTTTGAAATGAATAAAGAAATGAAGAATGAAGAAGGATTTCTAATAAATGAGTACATACTATCCATTAACACACTGTAACATAAATATGATTAGGAGGTAGTGACCTGAATTAAACTGAAGCCATAAAAATACAGCAAATTCTGTAAACAAAATGGAATTTTAATAGTTGATTATAAAATCATTCATGAATGGCTGAACAGTAACTGATTTCAGCGTCAGTGTGTCAGCTGGAACACCAGAAAATTATGAACCAATTTTAGGCATCCAGAAAAAAAAAAAAAAAAAATT
>VXCM01007816.1:0-20002 GCA_014773175.1 Lucifuga dentata | reverse complement strand
AGTATCAACAAGTTGATTTTAATAGCAGAATGAACTGAAACCAATGGAGGTCTGGAAGGTAGGAAAAACATTTTTAATTCACCGTTCCAGTAGTATGCTTTGGAAAATGATTGTCAATAACGTTACGCATATGAAACATGCAAAATGGGTGGTAAGGTCCTTTAAAAACATGTAGTGAGGCTGCTTGTGTGCTGCTGCTGCATGTAGAAGTGGGACATGGTTCTCTACCTGCAGCAGGTGTTTCTCCTGTTCAGGAAAGGTGAACACGCTCAGATCTGCAGCTTCAGTTCATTCTATCAGCAACAAACTGGAGGTGTAAAACAATGAAGGGTAAAGAGGCAAAGACCATGAGAGAAAAAAGAGAATAAGGGAATGATCTCTCTCAGCTGCTAGGTATGTAAATGAGCATTCCAGACTCCTGCATTTTCCTTTGAGGTCACACATACATACACACGTGTACCTGTATTCTGCTTGTGTGCAGACAGACTATGATTATGCATTATGTGCTGCATGTTTGCCAGTTGCTGCAGAATGCAGCAAGAGTGGTCTGAATTTCTCTCTGCAGCAAACAAACATGATTAGGCTGGCATTAACTCTCTAGTCAACAAACATTTAATTACAACTGAAAAGTAGGTAACAGCTGAACGTCACAAATGAAATGATATATTGTAATGAAAAATAATATATTCAGAGGAGGTGAAGAGGAAAAATGCTTTTATTCATTCCTGAACTCGCTCTGAAAGTGTGAATAGAAATGTCTGAAAGTATGTCATTGTTCCTTTAAACGCTGTGTATTTCACTCTGAATCCTAGTTTCTCTCTATAGCCCTCACACACTCACACACACACACACACACACTAATCCTTCAGTGGCAAAATATAAAAGCTGTGCATGAACACAAAATGGCTTGTTGAAGCTCATGAAAGGCTGCTGTACGTGTGTGTGTGTGTGTGTGTGTGTGTGTGTGTGTGTGTGTGTGTGTGTCGGAGGCCTCAGCGAGTGTTTGAGTGGTGGTCACAAAAGGAAAGAGGGAATGAGAGGAGAAAGAGCAACAAGAAAGCGAGGAAAGATTTAAGCGTTGAATCAGGTTGCTAAAAGGTTTTTTTCCTCTAAACATCTGATAGTAGCAGCAGCAGCAGCAGCAGTAGCAGGAGCAGCAGTAGTAGTAGTAGCAGCAGCAGTAGTAGTAGTAGTAGTAGCAGCAGCAGTAGCAGCAATAGTAGTAGTAGTAGTAGCAGCAGCAGTAGTAGTAGTAGTAGTAGTAGCAGCAGCAGTAGCAGCAGCAGCAATAGTAGTAGTAGTAGTAGCAGCAGTAGTAGCAGCAGTAGTAGTAGTAGTAGTAGCAGCAGCAGTAGCAGCAGCAGCAATAGTAGTAGTAGTAGTAGCAGCAGTAGTAGCAGCAGTAGTAGTAGTAGTAGTAGCAGCAGCAGTAGCAGCAGTAGCAGTAGTAGGTAGCAGCAGTAGTAGTAGCAGCAGCAGCAGCAGTAGTAGGTAGCAGCAGCAGCAGTAGTAGCAGTAGCAGCAGTAGCACCAGTGGTAGTAGCAGCAGTAGCAGTAGTAGTAGTAGCAGCAGCAGTAGTCAGCAGTACTAGTAGCAGCAGCAGCAGCAGTAGTAGCAGTAGCAGTAGTAGCAGTAGCAGTAGTAGTAGCAGCAGCAGCAGTAGTAGCAGTAGCAGCAGCAGCAGTAACAGCAGCAGCAGCAGTAGCAGGAGTAGCAGTAGCAGCAGCAGTAGTAGCAGCAGTAGCAGCAGCAGCAGTAGCAGCAGCAGTAATAGCAGCAGTAGCATCTGTAGAATTCAGAACAAACCAGAGGTGTGGAAAAAAAACAGACAAATGAGATATCAAATTCAAAATAATCACAGTTTTGTCTTCCTCTCTCTCAGCAGTGTTTCACTGACTCCAATGAGAACGTTTTATCACAGCCAATCAAAAATAGCCAGAAAACTGTCATTTTTCTCATTTAAATCTAAAAATCACTCTGTTTTTCACTAACAAGCAAAATGAGGATAATATTTTAGATGTGATCATGCCTTCTTATGTTATATTCTTTAATTACAGCCACATCACTCTGCTAACAGGCTACCAGGTTTATCTCTGACGGCAGCAAACAGCTTCTCTAACTCCACCTGTGCTAAAAGCCTGTTTTCAGATCCACCTTTCCTTTGGCCGTTTCTTCACAGGCTAGCTTAAAGGTCATTAAAGTGACTGTGGCGCATGGAGGGGAGGAGAGCTGGCACTTCAGGTATTGATGCTCCTGCTGTTGCAGTGCATTCTGGGATTTGTAGTATCTGTGATGTGAGTGCTATATACCATCAGACCAGTTATGGTAGAAATTGGATATAATCTACTAAACTGTAGAACAGCCTGCCCCTCCACATTTTTATTCTTTGTCTTTTGGACCAGACTGAGATTTGATATTTGTGTTTCCGTGTGTTATTTTTACTTGTTCCTTGCTTTGCTCATGTTGTTTCCATTATGTTTTATTGTTGTCATCTTGGCTGTTATGGCTGCTTCTTATATTATTCATCTTCTTCTAGTTGTGCAGCATTTTGGTCAACATCCATTGTTTCTAAATGGTTTTATAAATAAAACTGATTTGACTTTTTATTATCACAGCCAAAAATTACAAAATTCACTGCAGTTTTTGTATAAAATTGCGCTGAAATTGTGATATTTGTATTATTTTGCTATAATTTGCTGATTTGTCAGAGAAGAAAAAAATCTTCCAAAGCTGAAGATCCTCTTCTGATTCATTACGTTCATGAATAAACTTATTAGCGTTTGATTTTACTTTAAGCTCAAGTTCTCATGTGTAAGGATTTTGTTCTTCTTCCAGCTTTGGTATTTCTTCTCTTACATGAGCCTTGAAAAATATTAAAAATAAAACGAGCCTGGACGTGTCCCTGACGGATGTGGTGAATGCTTTCTGTTTCCTGCCAACAGGATCAAGGAGACAAAGCATCGAGCCACAGACGACCAGAAGTCATATTTATGTCGTCGTCTTTGGCGTTTTACAATGGAGCCGTTGATGTTTCTCAGCCCGGCTGGTTTTTCCCATCAGAGTTCCATTATCCTCTGTGTCTTTGAAGCCGTTGGCTGAGTGGCTTCTGTGGAATTTACACTGATTTCCTTCACTTTACAGCTGCTGTCTCTCATGCTTTAACAGTTTTTTTCTGTCAGATTTTTTCTGCATTTATGAAAAGTTATCTCCTGTAATAAAACATAAAGGGTCGGACTTCATCAGGTTATTTAAAGGCCAGAACCAATTTTGAAATGTTTACATGGAAGCTACCAATACCAACACTTCAGATATTAATCCATTCAATTTGACCATTTTTATGGAGAAATGAATAATTACTCACTTTCTCAAAATTGTAATCTCAGTGAAACAGATAAGCATTAAAGCACAATATGATGCAACTTATGCTGAAGTTTTGCTGTTACTTTATGTTCTAGTGTTTGATTTTAAGCATGTTGTCATATGATGTTGCTGTATTGTGATGTTATACTGCAGTACGTTCTGTTATGTTGCCATTGAATTTCTGTGAATAATATAAAACAAAGTTGATTTTCTGACACCTTTACTAACAAAGAACCAAAAATGAAATTATGTATTTGGCTCATGGAGGCTGTTAGCAGCTAACACCTTAACTTTCTTTAACTTGCTGTCTTGTGCTTTTATTAGTTATTAACAAGCAGAAATGGTGAATTCAGGCGAAACAATGCTCCTCATTCACCAGACGAGCTCCAACCAGTTCGCCTTCATCTGAAAGCCGTCTTCACTTCTAACTGTATCAGGAACAGATACCCAACAGTTACACCCACACCCACAGAAACACTCTGGACACCCCATCCGTGTTTTTCAAACCCAGCGACACTCTGAAGATCACCAAATCTTCAAGCTAGTCAATGCAGCGAGGAACGTACTGAGGCCAAACAGCCTCCACAGATGCATGGACAGCACAGGAGAGTGGGCAGGACTCAGCAGTGTATACACACACACACACACAGGATAAGAAACACAGCTTTGAGGATCAGAGTATCCATATTTTAGACAGAGGTCAGATGGTTTGAGATGTAAAAGAGGACATTTATGTCAAAGTGGAGAAACGTTCCCAGAACAGGAGGCTGAGACGCCGTTTGTCTGCTGTTTCCACGCTGCTGAACATAATATGACGTGTTTCCCCAAACCACCGCCAAGGATGTGAGGAGGGGAGGGAGGCATCAAGGCCAAGAAAGATCTGGCATAATTTTCAGGTCAGGGAAGGAATCGCACTCTTTGTCTCTCTCCACGAGCCAGTAAAAAATAACACACATATATACACACACACACACACACACACACACACACACACACACACACACACANACACACACACCCGGCCTGGTGTTGATGTGGGTGTGGCTGAGTGTCTTTTGGGAATAAATGCTGCTCATTGGTTATGGCATTATTTTCCTGCCATAATTCGATAGCATCATTTATCAGTTTGAGAGCATGATTTTTGTTGCAGTTAGAAGTGAAGAGGCCGTTCAGAAAAACTGTGAGTCTTCAACCTATTTTTTCAGTCCAGCCACTCAACCTTCTGTTTGTCTGAAACTCGCTGTGGAAGCTGAATGCTGAGTGGATAAATCTGATTCAAATCAGCAAACCTGAGGGCTGTACCACTAAGCGAGATTAGTGTGTTAGCGAGGTATGTCGAGCCTAAAGCCAGGGTTTTCAGTACCACGAAGGTGGCTCTCTCTGGCTGGATCACCATGGCAACTCATGCTGCAGACATAACCTGGTCAGACCAGGTTTTGTTCAGAGTTTCGGCTTGAAATCAACTAAAATGCGTCACCCTTTGCAAACTTGTCGAGCCATGCATTAGGAATGCTACCGAACGGAGTCGTGAAAGTAGCGCAAACTGTATGCATAACAATCACTAGTTTTTGACCAAATCAAAATGAAATTAATTTTATACATATACAGTATGTATGTATGTATAAACACAACGCGATGCATACAGTTTGCACTACTTTCACGTCTCCTTTTGGTAGTATTCCTAATGCACGGCTCGACAAGTTTGCTCCGTGTATACACACACACACACACACACACACACACACGCACACACACACACCAGCACTACCACCACAAACATATTATCGGTATGTACCCGGCCATTTGCCCATACTCAATATAAAAGAAGCCTTCTATAAAATAGCAGGTAACATAGTTCACTATATTATTAATCAGTATGACGTTTATATTAATAATACAGAATACTATATTATCAATCAGTATGATGTTTACATTAATATACTATATCATTAATCAGTTTATCAATTTACATTAATAGTATACAGTGTACAGCTAATAGAACGCCGATAGAATGCTGATTAAAAATTTGATTAGTCGACAAACTAATAAAATTAATTTCACTTTGATTTGGTCATAAACTAGTGATTGTTATGCATGGACAGTATCAGACCTAAATGCAGTTCTTAGTATAATATTTAAATCTGCTGCATCAGGTTTAAAGTATCAGAGCTGTAGAATGTGCAGCATCACGTTAGGAATAAACGGTGCATTGAGATGCATTGAGTGGTAAATTACATAAAACTTACACATAAACTATCAGCAACTTTCTGCAGCATTCCTCCCTAGCCTTATTTGCAGCAATGTGTTGCTTTTAGCAGTTATGATGTGTTTGAAATCTTCATAACGCTGCATAACTTTGCTCCTCCTGACTGAAATAAACACCTCTGATTGGTTCATTTTATGCAGTACGCCCCCTTTATGGGAATGCACATAGAGCTTGATGAGGAAAGCCTGGGTTGACAAAGACAGTTGATAACCAGCGTCGTGGTACCCGTTATCTCTGATTGGAGTTTTAGGCTTTGTGGAGCAGCTAAGGCAAAGAAACCCTGGACCTGATGAACGTGCTTCATGGTATAGACCTCTGGTCCAAACTTAACCTGCTTCAAGACAACCAATAACATCAACACATAAAACAACATAAAAACAGCATACAACCAAAACAAAACCAGCATACAGCCAGCCTGCTGCAGGTCTGTATGAGAGACTCAGCAATGTCTTTGCTGGAGACGTTAGACAACAAGAAGGAACGAGAGCACAAAGCTCCTCAGAAGATGTGAGACAATGTTTTCAGCTGGTACTAAACTAGCACCAGGAGATCTGTTGGTACGCACGTTTTTTAATGCCAGTGTGAGGAAAGTGAGCTGCAAGATATTTCCAAATCCTGTTGCAAAGAAAAGCATTAAAGTCTTTGTGTTGATGAAGGGTCACCATGTTATCAGCTGGGACAAAGGAAATTCTTTGATATGTTTCATTTCTCACTCTCCCACATATAGAGCACAAGAGTGCACACACACACAGACACAAATGTGCTTATCCGTGTACAGCCTAAAAATATAATGAGGACGAGCTGTTTGCCAAAAATTTGCCAATACATCAGGCAGAAACAAAATCAAAATGGCACACAGACGTAGTCACAGTTAGCTCAGTCTTCTTACACCACGTTAAAACAGACCGCACACTTCTATAAAATGAAAATTAATCCAACTTGATGTTAGACATAGTTCCTGATGAATCAAGCTGATTCAGCAGAATCACTCACTTTATTCTACCGTATATACTCAAGTATAAACCGAGTTTTTATGACCAAATGTCACAAAGTAAATCAGGGGTCGGCTCATACAGGAGAAATTCAGATTTGATCCCAGAGAAGGAAATTTCCAGGCGTGGAAATACTACCATTACCACTACCCATGAAAATAGTTTAAATCATACCTTAGAATGAGATATTTCCTGACTAAACATCTTATCAGCTCATTTTGCGGCGGCCAGTAAGCTCTGCTGTGATTGGTCAGTTACAGTAATCAGCTGCTGAAATAAATATCATGTTTACTGGTACGTGGATGATTTTCAGAAAATCACAGGAATACTACGACAATACCCGGAAAAACAGGTAATTTGCTAAACAAATAAATTGATGGAACAACATCAGGATCAGCTTATACTCGGTACGATAATTCACGAGTCTTCCAGTCTTCCACGGACGTCTGCTCTATTGAACAGTGTTACGAGCTACCATTCCTCCACCCAATCACAAACAAGCATTCAATTTTCTAGATGTGACATCTGTTTCAGACTCTAAAGGATCTTTCCAGCTTTATGTCAAATGAACAGAGCTCTATTAGACCTTATTTTTAAATTTTCACTTTACTGTTTTCTATTTAGATTAGCCAAATTATTTCCTGGCTCTCCTGCTGCACATGGACATATGGGATACCTTCTCATCAGGTATCTGTTTGCTGACAGAGCTAAAGGATCGTGCCTGTAATTCAGAGTAAATGATGCCACTTGAAGTCAAACTCATCAGCAGATGACACTTAAAGCTCATTCTTCAGCTGAAGTGCCTAAAGTGAAGGACTGAATGAGGGAATCAATAGCAGACATCTGTTTGTGCTGAGGCGGTCCTCTGCTCAGCCTCTGAGGTAACCTGAGATGGTGGGACAGATGGACTGACTTCCACTCATCTTCTCCATGTCCAACAGATGCTTTTCAACCAAAGGTTAGAATTTCATACATAGAAAACCACACATCACTTTTTAACATTCTGACATGGGTCTTTTACTCAAGCCTTATTTTAATATCCTCTTCACATAGTTTAACGCAAAACTAGTTTATTTTAACAAGCAGAGTTGTCGCTGATGTTTCAGTCTCATGCCATTTTACTAAAACCGCACATAAATCTAACAACAAAAGAGAATAAACCAACTTAGAAACCATCCATCAACATGAGCGTAGTGTCTCTACTTTACTTTTAACCTGGACAGGTGTGACCTTACAAGCTGATCAACAAAGATCATCTTCAACCATTGTAATGTGCTGTTCTGTGTGGATGTACAAGCATTAGTGTTGTATTTATCTCCATAATTGGTGATGAACATTCTAAACCATTTGATTTATTTCTCAGACTTCCATTCTTGTTCATGTCAGAGTTGGTTGTTTGACTTTTTCTGTGATTTATAATATTTTCCTTTGATTTGTATTTGAGACCATAGAAAAATGTCATTGCTCAAGTGTTGATCTTTGGAAGCTCAGGATGTGTAGAAAAGCTTCTCACCTTGTTTCATATAAGCCCCTGATCCAACAGCTGCTCTAAGCTGATTTTTTGATCTGCTCCTTTTGATACGGTGGTTTTTTAAATACATTTTCCAAATGCCAGCACAACCTATTGGAAGTAAAGCTGGTTTAAATATTATATTTTAATAACAAACAACAAAGGTTTTTCAGATGATGAAAAACTTGAAAATTTTAATTTTAAATTCCTTGAATGAATTACAAACTAGGTATACATCCAAATTTACTCTTTTTATTTATCTAATTGTGACATTTATTATTCTGTATCCCTGTACCTTTTATTATTCCAAATTACACTAAAATCAGATTGAGAGAGAGAGAGAAGTTTCACATTATCATTTTTCCACCAAAACATAATAAAACGATCCTCTGACATAGATTTTCCTTCTGTTGATGGTTGCCTTCTTCTCCAGCAGCGCTCTGTTCAGAGGCGCATGGCGGCGGACCAGGGCTGCCAACGACTGGCCTCGCAACTCGCGCCTCACAACTGATTTCTCACGCTCGGAAAACACATCCATTCAACTTAATACGTCTTCGGCTTCTCTCTCTCTGCTCCTTCCACTTTTTATAGATTTGAGGGCCTTGACATCAGCACCACTAGTTGCCATAGTGATTAGACATGGCAAGTTCCAATCATTTACAAGAATCGGATCAGTCCGATCATCCTATGAAAAAGACCGGTTCATGTATGAATCAAATATTCATCTGGTGTGTGTGTGTGTGTGTGTATGTGTGTGTGTGTGTGTGTCTGTGTGTGTGTGTGTGTNGGTAATCCGCATACCTCTATACTTTCGTGCGTCAGCTGTTGTCGCCTACTGTTACAGTTAGGTCCTGCAGACACAAATAATTGCAGTCTAATTGTGTAAATAAATGTATACAGTTTGCTATTGTACATTTACGTAAAGTAATTACTTTTTCTTTTGGAAATTATTCTTATTCTTGTATTGTTAAGCGTGTTTGTGTAACAATGTGTCTGCAAGTGGTGTTTTAATTTATAAAGAATATCCAAAAACGCTGATCATAAATGTGTACAAATTGGCTTTCCAGTAAACAATGCTCCTTGTAGACATGGCGACACACACACACACACACACACACACACACACACACAGAGCAACAACAGCTTAGGCTATTAGCATGTTTTGTAGCCTAAACATTTCACACCCTGCCGCTTGAATATGCTGGTAACAATTCCAAACACAGATGTGTAATCATTATAATGCGCTGTGGAGTCGCTTCCTTTTACTTTCNGTAACAATTCCAAACACAGATGTGTAATCATTATAATGCGCTGTGGAGTCGCTTCCTTTTACTTTCAGTATGCTGAGAGACAAACTGAGCAGAAATGTCATCATAAAGAGAAAGTAGCAGACCTTAATCCCTTCCGGCAAGCTCCGTCCTTCATTCTTACCCCACTCAAACAATGGCGAATCAACAATTTCTCTAGCTCTTTCGGGTCAAACGGCTCACACGGCTCGCACGACTCTCACGGCTCTCATGGCTCACATGGCTCTCATGACTCTCATGGCTCGCACGGTTCTTGTACACATACGGCTCACATGGCTCTCGCAGTTCTTGGCTCTCGGTCAGCTCTACCCTCTACGTCTGTGCCTCTGCTTAATGAGCCTGTGAGTGCACCCTCTGGTGGACGCTCACCTACACTACATCAAACATTAAGCAGTGTTTGCCCACACAAACTATATTCCTGAGCCAAACAGACATTAGTTATATGGTTGGAGTAAGAATGTTGATGAATCTCAAAGATGGGATGTTGCAAAAGAAAAAGTATAAAAATATATTGAATCTCATTCATATATATCACTGACCGGAATGAACCGGAAGTATGTGGTTCAGTTACAGTTGTGAACTGGATCACTGGCTAATGGTCTAAGAATGGATTCTTTTTTAATCGATTTGTGAACCGGCCATCTCTAATAGTGATTAAGTTTCACTTAAACAGTTATTGGCACCAATGTAGAGACTGCGTCAGTAGAACAGATTGCAAGGTGAGTGCTACTATCGTGTTTTTAGGTGATTATTAAAAAAAAAAAAAAANAAAAAAAAAAAAAAAGTTCAACTAGTCAAACTTTAGCATTTTAAAGTTACTGTAGACAAGCTAGGATCTATCTTGTCCCTGATGTACTGGGGGAAATTGTCTGGTGATGCAAGTTAGCTAGCATAAAGTTAAATTCCATTTCACCACTAAGTTTTTACATTCCAGCAATAGCAATTAAACAATATGACTAAATAAATAGACAGTAATAATTTTATTTAGACTTCATCTGTTATTGATAGCTAGTTATGCAGTGAATAAATATGTGTGGCCATGCTTTCCGTGTCTTTCTTATCAGTAGATGATGCTGAAATTACACTTGTGGATTGTATACTATGTATTGGCCTCATAACATGTATGGCCACTGGTGTGTTCCTGTAATATTGATGTATTTCTGTTAGCCTGATTTGGAAAAGTTGAAATGATACTTGATATTAGAAACTAAGTTTTAGGTGAACATGCCAAAAAAAGAAAGCAAGGTTATATATCTGCATTGTTTTTGTGTACTGGCATCAGTTTATTGTCTGAGGTTGGTTGCTTGTCCAGGTATCCATAATCACATTTTTTTTAAACTAGTGCACTACCCATTGAAAATGTGTGTGTATGGACTAGGCCAGCCTTTAATGGTGTGCGCCGCAGCCTGCCAAGCGTATGCTGTTGAGCCCAGAGTATATCCTGCCGTTGTGCCCGGAGCATGTTCAGACCGAGCCGGACTTTGTGGTGTGCTGCAGCCTACCATTAGTGCCCATGGAACGGAGCATATGCTGCCGTGCCCGGAGGGTATCCTGCCATGCAGACTACTTTTTACTGGCACAGCTCAATTTGAGAACCGTTCATCCAAACAACTTCACACATGAACTGCACTTCCTTGGGTCCTAAGCAATAAACCTGCTGAATATGAGCTTCATACATGACGGGTTCTACAGATGTTGGTGTCACAGACAGAGATTTCTGGCTTTATAGCAGATTATAGTTAAGATGTATCCACGAAGCATGTACTCCAGGATTCAGTATGTTTCCTCAAAACATACCTAATCCAAATTTTTAATATTTTAATAACTGGTGCCTCTTAAGTGAGTTGAAGCTGAGAACGAGGTGAGCTGACTACAAAAACTGGATTAACGTCAGGGAGTTCAAAGTTTATTTTAAAAAAATAAATAAAAATAATAATAATATAATAACAATAAGGGACAAAGACCGTTAGTATTGAATGACCAGCACATGCACGACAACCCTTTATGTAAAATGTGCAGTCGGTTTCTCCACTAAACGTTTTAGCATAAGGCAGCCGNGAGAGAGAGAGAGAGAGAGAGAGAGAGAGAGAGAGAGAGAGAGAGAGAGAGCTCACTTGATTCAATTCATGGTGAAATGTTTCATGGACCTGAGCACGTTCACCCAACATGAACACGTGAACCTCAGCAGAAAGAGAGATGTGCTGCAGCTATAAAACCGCTTCTTTCTGCAGCAGCACAGACAGCCCGTCCTCTGATCCACATTTTCATTAGGAAATAACTGTGAAATGAAAGAGACACTTTGACTTTCGGAGCGGCGTGTGTGCAGTAATATTGCAGTACTATTGCACTTGTAAAAAATTAAGAAATATGCAACAGGTAAGAAATTTCCTTTGTAAAGTTGAACAGCCTAAGTCTGGTGATATTAGACAGCTTGAAACTGCATTGAGGAAAAAGTGCTGAGCCAGTTCCACAGCCATTAGTGACCATGGAGCAAGCATATGCTACTGAGTCCAGAGCGTACCCTTCCACCGCGGTGGGAGTGTATGCCGTGGCCTATTTTTTACTGGCATGATTTCGAGAACCGCTCAACCAAACAACTTCGCCCGTGACACTTAACATCCTCGGGTCCCGAGCATTATACCTGCCAAATTTCAACTTCATACGCCGCTGGGTTCTCGAGATATGTTGCCACAGACAGACAGACAAAATTACTGGAATTATAGATGGTCACTTCGAAGTGCATGGTCCCCAAAATTGTTACTTGCAGTTATTGTATATTTCTGTTAATGAAGCTGACATTTTGTTTGTCGCTTATTGTACCTAGGTTGATATTGGTTACACCACCAAGACAAAGCTCCATGGCTCCTGAATGCTGGTGATATCACACCACAGCAGGTGCATTCATTCCATGAAGCCACCTTGGAATTTCTGATGAAGGCTGAACAATATGCACTACAGAAGCTTCCAATAAGAGAGCCATTAATCCTGCATGCTAGATCTGTTGATTTTAGAGAGCAGAGTGTGGAGTGGAGGATGCCCTTACATTGTAGATCAGTAAGCTTCACATTTTTCAGCATATTAATACTTTTATTAGCAAACAAAATATTCATATTTTCATTATGAGTCTGAGGATTGCAGCAAAAACTGTAAAAGTTTTGGTTTTGACTTCAGCATAGTCCCTTGATTAATGTCCATTTAAAAATAAAAAATGTATAAAGCTTGAAACACCTTTATCCAGTAACTACAATAATTGTAACTGTCCTCTGTCTGATAAGGTTTGCTCACCTGCTTCCCTACCATGGGCCACAGGAACATGACCTGCTGGCTGAAGAGTTTCTGGACTATGAGCTAACGCCTGTTGCCAGCCTACAACAACCAGCAGACATCGATATGAAAGCTTTTGGGCTGATATGGTAAACCTAAAACACAACGTAAAAAAACTCCCTTGAGTATCAATTCAAAATTTCCAAAATGTTTGATTAATACATCCATCATTTTTTTAATCATTACCTTTTACATAGTTTTAATTATTTAAAAAATATATTCTTTAGAAATTTTCCTTATCCCTGTCACTCATCTATTATAGTTGACAGCGCTGAAGAGATTCCAGAGGTTGTCAAGTTTTGCCAGACTGGTCCTGATTCTGCCACACTCCGACGTGGATGCAGAGTCCTTTCTGCAGTTGGGCTCAATAAAACAAAAAACAGAAACAGCTTGACCTGGATGGAACCTTATCCTCAGTCATGACTGTTAAGATGAGTGACTGGAGCTCTGCTATAAATGGGAGTCGTTTTCCGATTTTCGTTTTGGAATAATAAACCAGAAAAACGAAAAACGAAAGGAGAAGGGGTTCTCTTGAGCACAACCTCAACCATTGTGGGCGTTCCTAGACCTGTGGGTGTTACTACACTCTGAGACGAGATTGACTGGAATCTATTCAAGTTACTTTGCCAACAGGAATCTGATTGCATCAGAAACCCTTTTCCTGCAAGCAATGGAATGTAAATTAAGGTAAATAAGATGATTTGTTTTGTGTTTCATGTGCACTAATGTACTACAATTCGTACTGAAAAACATAATTGTTTACTTGAATTTAAAAAAAAAAAAGGGGGGCTTAGCGATTCTTCAGTGAAAGGTAATGAGCTAACGTTTGGGAAAAAGGTCTTAANGGGGGGGGGGGCAGACAAACTAGCTGCGTTGTCAGCTCTCACTTTGCAGTAGAGAATTTAGACTCCGATGTCCTGCAGATACTACAAATAATTCATATGAAAAGTATAATTTGCTCGGAGTCTGAGACAGTTGGGGTTCAGACCGGAGTCCAGATTTTGAGGATGAGTGCGCTAGCTGGTTAACTTTCCCTGAAGAATCACTGCTGAAGAATCACTGACGTAGATTCCAGCCAATCACATCTAACGGTGTAGGAACACCCACTGGTTGAGGAACGCCCAGTTGTGCTCTGTAGATATATATATATATACCTCGTTTTTCACTTTCTGATTTCTTATTCCAAAGCGAAAATCGGAAAATGACTTGTTTTCTGTTTTCCCATTTCCATTTTCCGATTTCCCATTCCAAAACAAAATTAGAAAAACAGCTCTTTTTTTGTTTTCCGTTTTCCGATTACAAAACGAAAATCAATTGGCCATTATGCACACAGACCCGTTTGTTCATGTCATTTTTTTACGGGGCCTGATGAGGAAACCCTCAGCCTGATGAAGATGAGGTCAGAACATGATCGCTACCCCAAAAAGCTCAGGGTCGAGTTTCTCCTTTCTCTCCAGGCGAGTTAAATTCCAGCACAAATATATAGGAATTCAGTTGTGACACAATTTACCTGTTCATTTGAACACTATCAATGGTTTTAAGTTTGCTAACACAATTTCAAAGGTGCCTGTAATAATGAGTTAGAATTCAAGCACGATAAATTAAGCTAAAATAGTCTATCATTAGGACTCTAGAATAATGGAAATGAAAATGGGGTTTTGCAGTTAAATGTGAGTAAATAAGAAAATAGGTCATTACCAGCAGTAAAAGCCATTTGCGCCACTATTAAAGTCTCGGCTCTATATTTATAGAGCCGAGACTTTAATTATGTTGCAAATGTCGCTGGGAATAACTGATTTCTTATTACTCACCTTGGTAAATAAAACTCTCAATGTCTATCAAAAAATGGCTGATTCCAACGTTTTCTACACTAGTGTATACTTTCTGAGCTCTTGTCTGCCTCTTGCTAATGGATAACATAAATGTCTTGGCTGAAATGATGTGAGAGGTGGAAATGAGGTGAGGGTTACAGGGTTAAAGATTTGGACATGGAAAGTGGCTTAGAACGATGATAGTAATGGTGGTAATCATAATGGTAACAGTTAAGCTGCACTTTTTGTTTTGAATCCATAGGATTATTATTTTCTGTTTTGTTTTCCATTATTGTTTTCTCTTTGTGAAGTAATGATTTCAAACATTTCCTGCCCACGTTCAATGTATGAAAGAACAGAATAAAAACTTGGTCAAGAAAAAAAAGAAAAAGGAATGATGTGATCGTATTTAGATGCACTTTTTGACATGTTTTATATCCTCAGGGACATAATTGAATTGATGGGCCTCAGAGGAACAATCAGCCCCACTCAAGTGTCCAAAAAGTGGGACAATTTAAAGAGAAAGTATAAGGTTTACACTACAGATACATACATGTATACACTCTAATATCAGCACTCCTGGAATGCCTCTTGTTCAATCAAAATGCTTGGTTGGAACTAACTGTTGTATAAAAAGCGTTGTTCTACAGCTTTGGCTCGATGAACATGAACATCAGCTTCCATGAACTGTGCCTGCAGGCAAATATCAATATGATATTTGCCTGCTGGGACATCCAGAAAGCTCCGAAAATGGACCATTTAAGGGTCAAATGTTGGTTTACGACTCCAAAATGTCAGGAGAGTCCAAATCATCTATTAGAGCAACTGTGTATGTGTGTGTGTGTGTGTGTTCCACAGTAAATCTGTTCTCACCACAGATGGTTCCTGATGAGCAACACTGTCCAAAACAAGTCAAGGGCGATGGGCTCTGAAACACGCTGCAGGCTGCACACGAAAACAGGAAACAGGTAGAATATTCATCCTTATTTAGTCATTTCCCTACATTTATTCATCTACAGGTTTAAAGATGACTTCATCAATTTGCACTTCGCTAACGTCAAGGGACTTGAGAGAAAAAACAAAATCAAAATTGACGAATCAATTAAAACAGAATAAATGAAAACGAGAAATTAATGCATGATAAGCTGCTAGAGCCTCAGTGTTCATTATCCTGAACAAACATCATCCAGCATTAAAAAAAAAAAAAAAAANTAAAAAAAAAAAAAAAAAGCCAAAATACCGAAGGAAAGAAAAGTAACGGACACCTTGTACACGTATACTGTAAAAAGCTGTATAAAAAAATTAATTCCTGTTGAAAAGGATTTAAATTTACCACACCACAAATGTTTACAAATCAAGAGACATTCTTTAGTAAAACACGTTTGAATTATATAAGCAAACCGCACAGATCAGTTACTGATGTCATTGTAGATGAAGCTGGAGGAGAAAAAATGTCTTCCTCCTCAACCCTAAACCCCAGCCTGAACCCTGACCCTTCACATCAGGCCATAAGAACTCTGTCTCACAGCCATAGGAAGAGGGGATATTCCAGATCTTTGTTAAGGAGAATCAGGAAGGACACACTAAATTAATTACTAAATTACAATTTGGTTTATTAGTTTTTCTGTGGAAAGCGCTATTTCTGGGAACCGCTAAATTTCTACATAATGAGTTAGAATACTCAAATCAACTTCATCCCTATCTGACTCGTTATAGTGGTAAAATAATTTATCACTTCCTCGGTTTAAACCCAACTTCTTAGTCACTCTGTCATCTGTAGGTCCTGTGTAGGTCCTGTGGAATGGACTGCCAGAATTTCTTAAAAAACACACAAGTATTTATATTTTTAGGAAACAAGTAAGAAATTATTTAAAATGCAAATATGATTGATTTGTTGCTGTTTTTGGGTCATGCTTTTATGATGATATTCATTGTATTTGTATTACTGTGTCATTGTTAGATTTCTTGTTTGTATGTTTTTAACTCTATTTGTGTTTATCAAATTTTGTATTTTAAAATTGTTGTATTTTAAAATTTGTGGTCCCCAGGAAGACTAGCAACTGCTGAAGCGGGAGCTAATGGGAACCAATAGATAATAAAGACAAATAAAGACGCTGGCCACCCTCGCTCCCACTCACTCGTCCACAGGTGATAACCTGGGCCCTCGCCGCTTGCAGACACACCTGTTCTGTGACCTACGACGGGCAACAGAGACTCCTTCCTTTCACACAGGTACATTTTGTTACAAACTTGTATAAAACAGAACTTTGAGGCTGCCCAACTACAACTTTCTAAGCTGGAAGACTGCAAAGTGATTTCTGATCGGAGGAAAAACCAAAACCTCAGAGATTTATTGGTTAAAACTAAATTTTCCAAATGGTGGTGGTGGTGGGGGCTCTGGTTGGGGGCCATTTTAGGTCCAGCACATTAATCTCCAATCCCCACAGTAAAGCTTCATATCCGGGTAGGGGGTCGTATGACCTTTGACACCTCCAACATCGTCTACTACATCAAATGCAGACTGTGCAGGAAATTGTACGTGGGAGAAACGGACCACAGCCTCTGTACCTGGACCACGCAGCACCTGTATAACACTGGGGTGGACAGAACCAGAAACCATGTTGGTAAGACACTTTCAGGCCCACTCTGTTCAGACTTTGACTGTAACAGGCCTGGAAACCAACTGTGGCTGGACCGATGGGCAGCGCAAAGAAACGGAAGGAATCTGAACAAATTAAATTCATACTCAGCCAACGGTGTGAATGCACCAAAAACAACACGAGTATCACACCAGGATGCACAGATCAGAGATCCAGGATGGACCTTCAGATTTTTTCACTCACACTTTGGAGATCTGTGGTGATTTTTTGATTTTATGACATTTGCAGATATAATTAGAACCTTTTAATGTTTAAATTACCTTTAAACAATCATGTTTTTAACAGTTACAAAGAATATATAAAATTCATAATAATAAAAAGCTACAAAGTGCATAAACATTTTTATTAGTATTTTTTCTGATGCTTGAGTAAAAACGGTTAAATTTTTATTTCGTCCTCCACAGTTTGCTTGTCAGAGAGAGAGCTAAGTAGGCAGCCATGCAAAGTGATTGACAGGTGCCTGACAACACCCAGCCTCAGTGTGTGATTGACAGGACAGTGGGTGAGTATTCCAGAAAGATGGATGGATGGATGGATGGATGGATGGATGGATGGANGACAGGACAGTGGGTGAGTATTCCAGAAAGATGGATGGATGGATGGATGGATGGATGGATGGATGGATGGAGGCCTGACCGACAGGCTGACCTACATTCACGTGGAGAGACTGAGGGCAGAGAACGAGGCATGGAAGAAGAGCAGACAGATGACAGTAAAAGTTGAATATTTTCTCTCCTTCCTGTCAGGAGCTTCAGCAGCTTTTCAGTTACATGCTGTTCTAAACACGTCAGAGTTTGCAGGCCGTTCCTACACGCATGTCATTAAATGCAACACTGCTGGATTTTGTCCTAATAATATATTTGTACTTGGTTGCCTTCAGCTTTGTGCTGCACACTGACAGCACACGTAAACACAACACCTTATGACACAATTTTATTTTATTTGCACACGCATGACATGCATAAAATGCAGATAATACAAAATAAAATATGCGTCAATAATGGTCAAGAAGCCATGAGGATTATACAGTAGACCTCCCCTCCCTTAAGAAGGAAAAACAAGTAAAAGAATAAAAACTAAACTCACTGGGGAAAATTAAAAAAAAAAAAAAAAAAAAACTAACCAATCAGTAGACAATAAAGCCATAAAAACAAAGAAATACAATTAGCTTAAGCTGTTAAAAAACATGCATGCTAAATATGTGCATATATATATAAAAAAAAACAAAAAAACACCAAATGAAGCCCTGTGGAAAGAAATATGGATAAACGTTAAGCATCAGATCTGTGGACTAATAAACCGTTATTAATTATGTTGCAGCTTTGTTTTGTTCATGAAGGAAAAAATTAACTTCATAAATAAAAACATGTTTTAATGTAATATTGCTGATGGTTTAAAAAAGTTCAGGGCTTCTAATCTGTCTCCTGCTCTTTTTCTCTCTCTCTCTCTCACACACACCACAAAGTAAGTAAAAGTTTATTTCTATTTCTATCGCGCCTTTCAATAACAGACATCACAAAATGCTTTATAATAGAGTTCAAAGACAATGAGACAGCATGTTAGGATGACAGACTAAAAATACTCTAAAACTCCACAATATAAAGAAGTATACAAAGTCTAAGAGGTATACAATCCAAATAAATAAGTATACAGTACTTCTAGGTAAAAGCAAGCCTGAACAGATGCTAATATGCTAGTGTGGACAGAGCAGCAGCAGCTCTGTGATTGGCTGCCTGGACCATTACGCAACCATGTGACACAGCACTAGTAAGAGCTACCCAATCAGATTTTTTTTTCCTTCACGAGTATGCATAGTGACACATTTTACTAGGATGGTACTCGTACTCAGAAAAAGTGTATTATCCGTAGCGGATACTCGTTTCGTCCGAGTACTGGGCTCATCTCTAGTCAACGGGTTCATAGAGCTTTTATCCAAACCAGTGGAGTCAGCGGTCCTCAGCGTGGACGGATTATCAGGACCACGGGCCCTGGACACAAACTCGCCACAGGCCCTACCTACACAAGCAAATAATACACACACATTGCGTGTGCCCTCCCCGACAGCACAGAACAATCCACAACCACACAGCATGTATTACTTTGAAATTATCTTCGTTATTTTGACATGTTAAATTACTGCCACTTTAGGTGTGTTGTTCTGTACATGCCATGTACAGCACAGTATACATCAGAGGTCACTAACAGGCGGACCGCGATCCGGGTCCGGACCCAGAAGCTGTCCCATACGGACCCGGACCTACAGCCAAAACAGAAGGTTATGATTTAAAATCTGACGGGACGCTTCTATTTTAACCGGCGCAGCTTTTGTTGTCTTTACGGTAGTGGTTTAGTGGATGAGGAAACACACAGACCAATTGCAGGCGAGTTAAGCCATCCCACTTAGTGATACCACTCAGCCAATCAAGTCTGTGCATTCCAGGCGGTAAACATTGCGACTCTACAGTGCACACAGAGAGAGTTAGAGGCAAGTTACACATGAAAAGACGTTAGAAAGAAAGAAAGATAGCGATACGTGTAGAGAAAACAAAGGGAGAGATACAGACGACTGAGCCGGAGAAAGTTCAGAAAAAGACGGGTGAGACGGAGAAAGGGAGACAAAAATAAGGAACAAATGGCGCTCTCCAAATAAAGAAAAGTGGACAGCGAAAATAGAGCATTTAATCCGGAATGGACAGACTTATTTTTGTTCATACTTCCCACTGGGAGCACTAAACCAGTGTGTCTCATATGTTCAGAAACCGTAGCACTTA
>VXCM01007813.1:0-37889 GCA_014773175.1 Lucifuga dentata | reverse complement strand
AGATTTTGGGCCAGAAAAAACAAAACAAAAAAAAAAAGTCAAACTAAATATGCACATTATGCTTAAAAAGTGCTGTGATAACTGAAGCTCATTCATAAAGCTTCTCTTACGTTAATCAGTGTATCACATTAAGGTAGCGTTGTGTCAGGTAAAAGCCAATGAAGATCAGCTTGTTAATGAGCTGCTCCATATTTGCAAGCCACAACTGATCGTGATTCGTCTGGTTTTAAAGCAACATTGACATGTTAAATCAGAACAGGAAATAACGCAGCAGATGAAGCTTTATGAATAAACTGAGCGCCACGAAAATGTGTGAGTTTGGATCAAAACTCACCTTTTAAAAACTGACTGATCAGCTGAGTGAGTTTATCTATCAAAGTTATTGATCACTAATACACGTGAGGCAAATACAGTTTAAAACATCGCCCAGATTTCATGCCACTGAAATTTATTACTTGAATGAAACACGTCTTAATTTTTGTGCGACAGTGTGTTTTATGAATTGCTTCCTAACATGTAAATAAGGAAATACTGTAGTAACACTTCTTTCAAACGCTAAAAGATGGCGGTAATAGGTGTTTATGAATGAGGGAACGTGGTAGCATGTGGCGATATTTACCCATATCGACACGGTAAATCATGCTATGTTTATGAATCTGGACCTCAGTGTTTATCTGACAGTGCGGGCTGACCGATTGCTGACCTTCAGCGGGTGAGGGCAGGGCGGGGGTGCCTGGCTGGGAGTAACACAGGAACATTTGCTGGTCGAGGCTCCGCAGGGCATGGTAGGTGGGGTGGGTGTGCTGCTGGACAAACACGTGACCGGCTGACACGATGTTCACCACGATCACTTCAACTGTCACACCGCTGGGGAGAAGGAGCTGAAGGAGACCAAAGGAAAGGTAGTAATATAATATATAATAATAATAATAATCGCTATCCATATGAAAAGGACACGAGAAAACCAGGTAGATTTGGGTTTAAAGGACCATACCATCTATTTTGCATGTTTGAGCCTAATATATTCAATTTTCACACGTTACGTTACTGACAATCATTTTCCAAAGCATACTACTGGAACGGTGAATTAAAAATGTTTTCCCTACCTTCCAGACCTCCATTGGTTTCAGTTCATTCTGGTATGCTNAAACGTTCTTGGGATAGGTAATTGTTGATCATCAACAAGACGTGTATTCAGGTTTTTTTTTTTTTAGAAGTTACATAATTTTAGTGTTTAAGCACAATAAAAAGTGTTGAGTGAATGTATGTCTCCACCGGAGAATATAGTCCCAAAAGAAGACCTGCGTTTATTGAAAAATTTAAAGGACCGTGACTTCATAAGGCTGTGTAACTATTAGCAGGAGAAACATGGATTTTTAAGGTGGGTGTATCACTTGAATATTTGATTTTGAAAGATTAAGAGATTTTGCAAAATATCAGGAAAACTGAAATACGGTTTTATCCTTTGGGAAATGATTGTCAGTAACATACTGTGTATGAAAATTAAATATATTAGGCTCAAACATGCACAATTGTCAGTATAGTCCTTTAAAGTTCCAACACGCTGCAACTTAGAAAAATAAATGAACATGGTTTACGCTCTAACAGACAACAAAAACGCTGAAGTGGAAGAGCATCTGCATTTTTTGCTCTCACTACTGTTAAGTCAGTATGTTAATTTGTTCACTAAAACTTTAATTCTATAACTTGATTTTCTCCAACGTTTGTTCAGACCATAAGATTGAAATTGGTACAAATCCATTTTTGATTTGTATTTGCTTGATCTGCATTTTGCTTTAATCACAGTTGAAAACCATAAAGTATGAAATAACTGTGATGTTCCTGGCTGAGGTCAGGAAGCGAGAGGTTGTTCCAGAATCTTCAGTGTCAAATGTGTGTGAAAAGTAACTTTTAATAATCAATAACAGTCATTACGTGAGATTATTGTTGTGATCCATCACGTTTGATTTTGCTAGCTGTTGAGGAGATGTGCATTGAAAAGTTTTACTGGAACAAAATTTTGTTTTTGTGACCCAGAAAAGCTGCCAGATAAAGACCAACTTTGAAAATAAAATTTAAAGGACCATACCGTCCATTTTGCATGTTTGAGCTTAATATATTAAATTTTCATACACGTAACGTTACTGACAATCATTTCCCAAAGCGACACGATCTTAGGATAGGTTGTCAGTTCTTCACTACAGCAACTGAACGCATCACTAGAAAGCATTTTCAGATCATTCTGCACTTTTTATTGTGTTTAAACACTACATACCTTTGAAAAGAACCTGAATATACCTCTTGTTTTTGATGGATTATCTATCCCAAGAACATTTAAAGCATCACCAAGTTGATTTTAATAGCGTACCAGAATGAACTGACACCAGTGGAGGTCTGGAAGGTAGGAAAAACATTTTTAATTCACTGTTCCAGTAGTATGCTTTGGAAATGATTGTCAGTAACGTAACATGTATGAAAATTGAATATGTTAGGCTCAAACACGCAAAATGGCCGGTATGGTCCTTTAACACCACATCATGGCACAGAGCAGCCAGAGGTTGTTCTTACCCAGGACGTCATGGGGAGTGACGGCAGCGTGAGTGGGGGCGGTGGAGGCGCGTACAAGTTGGTCATGTCCAAGTCTTTAAACTTTTTCCCAATCAGTGAAAGAGCTTTGTCAACTTGCTGCTGAGTGCCTGGAGGAAGTTCAAACACATGTTAGTTTAATTAAAATGCCACTTAACCAACTAAAGGATAAAATAACTTCCTCGATACAAAGAGAATTTTACACTAAGTCCTAAATTGTAAGAAATTGTTAAATTGGAGTTTCTCAACTGAACGGCTCCATCTGGAGACCTTGCAGATGGCAGTTTTTTGTTTTTTTTTAGGACTGGTATACTGTTGTTTGAGTGAAAGATCTTCAATTAAACAACAGAAGGGTTTGAAATGTTCAATTTCTGTATAATCCATCCTTTTGAAACTGAACTCCCCCATCTTTTCAAGAATTCTATTCCTTTAATTATCAATTTTATAATTATTCTACTCATACTGATTGTAAACTGAAGCCTCCTGCTTGTCAAACAGCTCAGTCATAATTTGGTTATATATACAGAGGTTCATTATGGAATATCCTGCCCTCTAATTTCATTAATTTGGCTCCTCTTCAGTTCAAGAAAGCTGTGTAGATATTTTTTTTCTTTCTCAACTATATTATCCATATGGATTTTTACTCTAATTTCTTTTTTTTTTTTGCCTTCTTAGTCTGATATTTTGCCTTATTCTAAAAGATTTCAAATGTTCTTTGATTACTATATTTTATTATTTATTTTTCTTAAATTTTCTTTTCCTAACTGTTCTATAAATTAAATCATGACATGTATGTTCTGGAGAATTTGCCTTGCATAAGCCCCTTGAGGGTTTTTTGCATTTTCTCCAACACATTTCCTTTTTTATGTAATTTTGTACTTTTCTTTTTTATGTATGTGTAACAAAAATAAATAAATAAATAAATAAATAAATAAATAAATCCAAATTAGCACAACATACAATCATCAAATTTGCAAAAACTTGAAAAGACTAACTGAATATCAGTCATGGGCCACAAAAGGTTGAGAAACTAAATGTTTGACTGAATTACTGAGGTTTCATCCATAATTAACAAGGTTCCTGTCAACAATCTATCAGTAAAAAAAAAAAAAAAGACAGCGACAAGTGATAAGCTACAAATATCTCAAAACATTTTAACTGCATTAATCAAGTGAACCACATGATGAACACCCTAAAAGTTGAACACAGCGCTTACTAAGGTCACAGAAGAGGTGAAGCCTGAACTCACCCTCTATGTGACAGATCTGGAACTCTTGTGTGTAAGGCAAGGTGGAAATGTAGATTTTCGCTCCAGAAGTTTGCTTCAAGAAACTCACATATCTTCCCTGCTTCCCGATTAACCGCCCGACAAGATGCTGGAAGAGACAGACGAAGGAAAACACCGGGTCAGACAAGACAGGTTACAAAATGTCTGTGGTTAACGTTTCACATTATTGAGAGCTAAACGGTGAAACTGAGACATCAACGTCAAACCGCAAAGTTGATGCTGAAACAATGTTCTGGTCAACACTCCCATCTTTTTTTTCAATTCTCACTGAATAGCTAGGCTTATATCAAGCATTAATAATATAATTCATTAACCTCAACATTTCAGTAGGATGCTAATTCTCTCTCTGCTTATGGTGATAATTTAAGGTGCAATCATTGTTCATGACTGAAATGCGTGTTTGGCTGACAGTAAAGATCAACTCTGCCAACAGAGGGAGCTGATTCATGTACAGCAAGTTCCTGGTTTTTGTGGAAGCCCGTTTCCGCCACTTGAAAAGAAAAAAAAAAATCTTCCATCTTTTTTGCCCGCCATTGTTAAGTANGTTTCCGCCACTTGAAAAGAAAAAAAAAAATCTTCCATCTTTTTTGCCCGCCATTGTTAAGTACTGTTTTCTCATAATTATGAGAGACTAAGTTAATTGACTTAGTCTCTCATAATTATGACTTAGCATCTCATAATTATGAGAAAACAGTATTTAACAATGGGAGGGGAAAAAAAGATGGTAGATTTTTTTTTTTTTCTTTTCAAGTAGCAGAAACGGGCTTCCACAGGTTTTAGTGATGGAGAGAAAAAAAAACCAAAAACAAAACACTGAATATTTGAGCCACTACAGCCTGGTCTCAAGCTCAACTCTTTCTTTGTCATCCCTCAGTGGGAGGGACGAGGCAAACTTTGTGAATGATAAATAATTTTCTAACAGCTGACTCAAGTAAATTTTCCTGCATGACACTGAAATGAAAAGAATTAGAAATATAATGAAACAGGTTATGCATGTAGACTGATGTCAATTGCCAATGTTGGTAGTTAGCTTTCTATAGTTTAGATAACTGTGTGGCATTTATAGGCAAGTGTAACTCATTTCAAAAAATTAACTGCTCTACACAAATGTTTAAAGGACCATACCAGCGATCGTGCATGTTTGAGCCTAATATATACAATCCACTTACATGTTACTGACAACCAATTTCCAAAACATAAAGCCATATTTTAATTTTCCTGTTACTTTTTCAAATAGTCTAATATTTCAAAATCACTTTAAAATTCAGTGTTTCTCTTTCTAACACTTATGGACAATTGTAGAAGGCACAGCCATTTTAATTTCTTGGTAAAAACCATCTTCTCCTGGGACTATATTTCCTGGCGGAGACATACATCATCTTCCATGTTGGACCGGTTAAATAAAGTTACTTCGGCAAAAAACCTAATAGTCATGTTGTTCACTGTGATGAATTATGTGATTTTTATAGTATGCTGGAATGAACCAATGACAGTCTGGAAGGTAAGAAAAAAAATTCTGAAATTTACCACTAAAGTTGTACATATTGAGAAAAGGTTATCAGTAACGCAACGCGTATACGGGTTGTAGATATTAGGCTCAAAATGCACTGATATGGTCCTTTAAAATGTTTCTGGTCTTAATCATTCGTGACATTTGCACAGAGTTGATTTGACGCGTTGGGCAGCAACAGTGTTTAGGTTTTAGAAAACAAGACTCAACCTGCAGGCGATCTTTAACAGAGCCACTGTGAAGCATCGTCATACAACCTGACCAACAACCAGCTGCCTTTTCAAGTGGAATTGGGCTAAGGTGACGAACTTTGCCCTCAGTCCTTGTACTTTTAGCTGCGGGCTGTTTGCCACTTAGTAAATTATTAATTTGGTGCTTCTGGCCAGCTTAAACAAAAGGGAACAAAGACTCCATTAACCTGATTGGTTTAGCCCAGTTCCACAACTTCAGTTTAGAAGGAAAAAAACATATCAATTGTCTAGTATTTGCACACAAAGAGAAAGCTCATTATCAGTGGCAGCTACTTATTGGTGGTTGATGTCACTTTGAAGCTGCAATTAACCTGCTTCCAGGTGCTAATATGCATATCATGAAATATGACAATGTGCATGAAAATAAAGGTCCAAAGATGATATATTTTTATTGGAATTGTATGTCTAGTTTGTAAAGGTCTTTCAATCTGTGATTTTCAGCAGTTAGTTTTAGTCTCTCATGTTCTCTTGGCTCACCCTGACACTGGCTGAGTGAAACAGGCCACACCACAGGAAAATCTGGTGAGGGGTGTCATGTAGTGTGTGTGCATTACGACAATATAATAAAATTATATATGCGTTTACAGCTTGTGTCACATGTCCTAACCCACCTTTGGCACCTCAATCTCCCATATGATGAGCTCAGAGCTCGAGACAGCAGCGTGGTTGCTCTGGCTTTCCCCAGCACCCATCGTGCAGCCGCTGTCCACAGAGTCCATGCTGTTCACATCAGAACCTGCACACAGACACATCATCATCATCTTCATCAGCAACATTCACATTTATCCAATTTGTCTGATGCACATCCTGGCGCATCTGCTGCAAAACAGCTTATTATTTAGATTTCACAAGTGTATCGCTTCCATGTCAGTAAATATCACTTTTATTTTGAGGCAACAGAAAAGTGTTTCCAATCCTGGTCAGGTGTGTTTACCCAATCAAGACCTTAATCAAGTAAACACACCTGACTTAGTTGATCACGTTTAGGTAGAACATGGCACGAGCATCACGATTATGAAATACTGCATGAGAAAATTGCTGCTGGAGACAGCCAAGATCATCAACGAGTGATCAGCCAACGACAATTTATCTCACAATTTGTGCCACTAGGTCATATCTGGAAGAAAATTTATTGGATTTCCCGGGAAAGACAGAAAATCAGCACAAACACAGTAAAAGCTGCCAACATGCTTATACTCTTCAGTGAAATCCAAATACTGGAATGTGTGAAAGCGGTTTATTTTATTTTATTTTTTTTATTTTATTTTATTTTATGGTTTATCCCATATCTGGCTTTTGTTTGGATAACATTAATACTAACTAAACAGATGGTTTACATCTTGCGACAGTAGTAAATTGTCAGCAAGTCAAGATCTATCTACTGAGGAGGCAGCACTTCCTTCAATATCTCTGGCTGCTGCAGGCAAAGTGACTGAATGCAAATCAAAACGTGTAAATTGGACCAGTGGAGTGTTTCTTGGCATCAGTGTTATTCAGCAGAAAACAGGAAAAAAAATTAGGTTAAAAAAAGAAAATGCTTTAAAGCTTTACCCAAACTTAGACTGAGTTATATTTTGTGACCAAATCAGAGGAACGTACAGAGTGCTGAGGTAGCAGACGACAGCAAAAGGTTTGGAACAGCTTTGGACACAACGATGAATTATACATAAGACATCCTGAATGGATTCAAATTAACACCACTGGATCTATAAATGGTTCCAAAGTGCATCAACCAGAATTATTTCCTGAAATATACTATATGTGAACCTAATGATCGTCACAACCTGAGAGAACCTTCAAGTTGCCAAAAACTGTAAAGAAAAAAAGTATCAACCAAGAAAGCTTAATCTATTTTCTTACTAATATCTACATTTAACTTCTGAAACACGATGATTACACCATGCAAATATACCACAAAAATGATGCATGATGATGTCCAATAATAATCCCATTTAAAATAAAAAAAAAGAGGAACATTCATGAAGTGGAATCCTTATAGGAGATATACTGATCCACATTATCATCAATGAAATGTCACGTGACCTGTAAGTTACTGAGTGGTTTCTATGTGTGGCTTTTAAGTTACACTAACAAGGATTTAAGGGCGTTTTCACACCTGTGTGGTTTGGTCCAGTTTAAAACAAACTGGGGTTCGTTTCCCCGTTAGTATGATTATTTTGGGCAGGTCTGAACACTGCAACCGTGCTGAGACCCTTTGAGGTGGTGGTCTTGTCTCGGTTCCAAACAAATTCTGGAGTGGTGACACGATTATCTGATTTATCTAGAACGGTACGGGCAACTGGCAGCCCGGGGGCCAGATATGGCCCGCACCTTTAATCTATGAGGCCCTCAGATGACATCTCAATGAATAAAAACTAGTGCAGTGCCTGTTCAAATCCTGCCTGGCAGGACAGAACAGGTCGGACTTCATGGTGTGCACTGCAGCCTGCCATAATTTTGTTCTGCATGTACTTGTGAGCTAGCTTTGTTTGCGGTGCCTGTGGAGTGGAGCATATGCTGCCATACATGGAGAGTATCCTGCCGCAAAGGCTACTTTTTACCAGCACAGCTGAATTTGAGAACCACTCATCCAAACAACTTCACACACGACACTGCACGTCCTTGGGTCCTGAGCAATAAACCTGCTGAATTTCAACTTCATACAGTGCTGTGTTCTAGAAATATTGGTGCTACAGACAGACAGATTTCTGGCTTGTAGTTAGTTGAAAATTATAAAATTGTTTTCCTTTGTTATTACCACCACCCATCAGCAGAGGACGCTCACTCATTACTGAAGCTGCCTTATGAGACGCGTTCCTGTTAGCTTCTGTGTTGGCTGAATATGAATATGTTGTTGCTAAGTCAGGTAAAAGAGGAACAATGAGTATCAAGAAAACAAAAACTGATTTATAAAACCGTTCATTCCAGTCAAGGTGGGAAACGGATGACCTTTTTACACAATTTAAAGGCAAGATTTTTTCAAAATCTTAAAAGCAAGCCGATGTGTTTGGTGTGTCTGGAAACAATGTCAACGATGAAGGACTTCAGCTTGAGCTGCCATGACAACACTATGCATAAAGACAAATATGACAGGTAACAGGTACGCCTGAGCTGCTAGAGCTGTTACTGTGGCTGATCTGAAGGGAAAAACACAGCGTCAGNTAACAGGTACGCCTGAGCTGCTAGAGCTGTTACTGTGGCTGATCTGAAGGGAAAAACACAGCGTCAGCAGAATGTTTTTGTAAAAAGCACAACTACACAGGAATCATCTGTTAAGGCGTCTTATGTAGTTTCACTGGAGATAGCACAAGCTAAAAAGCTGCTGTCAGAAGGTGAATTAGAAAGTAGTGTGTGGTGGATTCATTGTTTTTCCTTCAGATTTAAAAAACAGACTTGAAAATATAGTTTTCACTTAACAAAAAAGACTAGACAATCGTTTTTGTGTTTTATTAAACTTTTAAATATTAAACTAATTACTGAGTTCACAGTAATTTTTGTTTTTTTTATTTTTAACGTATGGCCCTCTGACCGTGAGAATGATATTTTATTGGCCACCATCCTCATCAAAGTTGCCCATCTCTGATCTCGAACCAGATCAACTGCATCGAACCAGATGTGCATGGTTAATGTTGAGAAAACTACACTTTTCATTAGAAAATCCAACACATGCTATGAAAAGGATGTTAACGCATCAACCTTAGCCAATATGTCTTCAGATCAACAGGTAGAAGGTTAGCATGTTTTTGCATGTGCTCAATACGTGCTTCATCCTTGTGTTCACCCATCTGAAGGCAGCACATTCTCACATCATGTGACACAATATATAACACATGCTTTTACACACATCTTAAAATCAAATTCAGAATTCTGCATTCCGTTTTCCTGCCATTCTGCCCAAATGATGACTTTAACTAAGAAAGTATCCTAGTTCTGCCTTTTTTTCTAAACAATTTAGTTACCCAGGTAAACTTTTTCCTGTTTTNGAAAGTATCCTAGTTCTGCCTTTTTTTCTAAACAATTTAGTTACCCAGGTAAACTTTTTCCTGTTTTGAATTTCTTTCTCCTACCTGCAAATAGTTCTGACCAATGAGAGGAGCGAGATTTCTCACGTGACTTGCTGCTANGAAAGTATCCTAGTTCTGCCTTTTTTTCTAAACAATTTAGTTACCCAGGTAAACTTTTTCCTGTTTTCTCCTACCTGCAAATAGTTCTGACCAATGAGAGGAGCGAGATTTCTCACGTGACTTGCTGCTATATTTTGGTTCGCTTGGGTGTGAAACTGAATCTAATCAAGTCGTAAATGCAACACTGCAACAATTTAGACCTGAATTCTGACCTGACCGAATGGACTAAAGGTCTAAAATAATAATAAATCTATCTATAAAGACAGTAATCTCTGTCTGTGGCACCAGCATCTCTAGAACACAGCACTGTATGAAGTTGATATTCAGCAGGTTTACTGATCAGGACCCACGGATGTGCAGCGTCACGTGTGAAGTTGTTTGGATGAGCGGTTCTAGAATTTAGCTGTGCTGGTAAAAACTAGTCAGCGGAGCAGGATACACTCCAGGTATGGCAGGATACGCTCCGGTCCAGTGGCACGGTCTCAACCCGAACCTGTACAGAAAACAAGGCTAGCTCAAGAGGACGTGCAGAACAAAGTTATGGCAGGCTGCGGCACACACCATAAAGTCCAGCACATTCCGAAGAGGCTCGTTTTGAATGGGCGCTGCACTAGTCCTTAGTAAAGCTCTAAAAATAACGAAAGAGCTGCTGCATCTCAGTGTGACTTAATCTTAGTGTCAACGTGTAAAATAATGAATGAAAAATACGACAGGAAGTGCCTTAAATATTTTACAATCTCAAACCTCAATTTTTGTCGAGACGTATCCCATGACGGTGCTAAATACTGTTTCATTTCACTTTTAACAAAGAGTCAATAGAGATTTGTGATTCACCTCCAGACTGATCCGTCTCCGCTTCGCTAATCCCATGAGCGCCATTTCTCAGGCCGATTCCATTGAACCTTTTAATGTCGCACACAGAATCCACTGAGGTTTCCTCAGCTAAGGCCAAGACCGGTGCCTCTGTGGCGGTCTCATCCAGCGCCTGAGGTTGCGTAGCTTCTCTCGCCGACACGTCTGTAAGATCGGTCACCCGTATCAGTTCTGTTTGGCTGTCGAACACGCTGTTCTGGAGGTCCTCGCTGCTGACGCCATCCTCGGAGTGGCAAGTGCTGCACGCTGAATCTTCAGCCAGCGTGGCACCTTCGTCGGTTTTCAGTTTCCTGTTTAGCAGGAGAGCACCTTGTGACGTTTGTTGCGACGGTGTTGGAAAGTGGTCTGTCTGTGCGTTTTTTGTCTGATTGACCCTATGACTAACTTCGACGGGCTCCCACGCCAAAGTTGAGGAGCATCCGTTAGTCATCCCTTGCTCTTCCCTCTCTGTGGACTGTACCTCTCTGAACTCACAGCCTACCTGGGGCGGACTGGTCAGTCGGAGGTGCTGCTGTGCTGCTGTGATTGGCTCCGGCTGGGAGCACGGCCTGCCGCTGGCCAGTGGCACGCTGCTGCTGAAGACAGGTTGGCTGGTGTCTATTACCTGGTAGCTCGTAACACCAAGCACCTCCTGGGTAGCTGCTGAGATTACCTCAGTGATCAGTCCAGCTGCCACCAGCTCCAGATCCTGATCCTCCCTATTGGTACTGTTTACCCGAATGTCCTCCGGGGCCATTGCTGGGGTAGAGGAGTCTTGGTCTGGGGTCAGGGCTGTGGAGGTCGGGGCTGGGGCAGGGGAGTTCGGTGTGCTGGTTAGCATGTTTTGGTGGAAAACTTGCGCCGACATGGGTGTCTCTAGAGAGTCTGCATCTGATGTGACCACTCTCTGGGTTTTGGCTGGAGTGACTGTGCAAACAAGTATCTCATCTTCCATGGTGACTGGAGCGTGGTGCTTTGCAACTTCACCCTCGGGTTCAGGCCTCTCTGCGTGGGAAAGGCCTGCTGCTCTGGGGGAGGTGCTGGTGACTTTGGTGATGTGAGCAGACTGGCAGGGCACGGTGGCTGTTTCTACAGAGGGTTCTGAAGTAGAGGTTGCATCGTTGAGCCCGTCTCTCTCAGGTGATGTTACCAAGGCCGGAGCTGAGCTTTTTTCTGGGTCTTTGAGGTCTTTCACTGACACCCGTAGACTCTCATCCATGCATGGTGGGATTACACTCAACACTGAGGATTTATGGACTTCCTCTGTTGTCACTGTGCCAAAATGAGGGGGGGCTTCTTCAGGGTCCATGAGGTGGACCTGGGAAATAAATCCCTGGTCTGTTCTCTGATCATTGCCCTTTGGAGGTCTGGAGGTGGAGCTTTCTGTAGTGTCATTTGTTGGGGATACAGTACCTTTCTCAACAAGCCCATTGCTACCCTCTGCTGGAGAGGTTCTAAGGCCCACAATGGTTGGTGCCCCCTCTGGGCTGTCATGGTTGGTGAGCCGCTCTTTTTTCCGTGAGATGTACCACCACCAGCCGATCAGCGCAACAACTCCAGGCAGCGTGTAGGGCACAAAAGAGCGGAACCTCAGCGGCATTTCCCCAGGACACTAGCAGCTACACCTGGAAGTCAGAATACAAGAAGTTAGTGTCAAAGACATTTCAGATTTAACACAGTTTATAGAAAGGGAAAACTGGTTTGGGTCTACCATTTGACTGCACTTTGATTTAAAAAAAAAAAAAAANAAAAAAAAAAAAAACTACTTTACTTAATTCAACTATAAGTGGCTTTCACCTGTGCTACCCACAACATGAATTAGGTGTGGGTAGAGCACCGAGAAATGGAAAATATGTTTTGCTGTCGAGGTCCAGGATAGAGAACCACTAACCTACTGAATATCAAATGAGTACAGACAATTAGTAACATCAGATTAAATCATAGTTCATGTTTAGTCAAAAGACATAGATAGGTGTTTTATTAACTCATTACCAAGATTTAAGCCAAGCTATAATGTTTAAACTATATATATATATATATATATACACACACATAATTGTTTTTTTTTTTTTTTTTTNTTTTTTTTTTTTTTTTTTTTAATTTTTTATTTCGGTCTGTAATACCCAAAAATCAAAATCAACATAAAAACAAATATGTGAATTCTCCCGACAAGCACACCTCCGAAACACACAACCCAAAAAAAAAAAAAAAAAAAAAAAATCTCAATATATGTATGATATATTTCATTTGAAATATATAATACATTTAGACCTCCTTAGATTCTCAGAATAAAAAAATCTGCCATAAATAAAAAATGAAACACCAACTTGAAAAGTGTAAGATTGCTGAGGTCATCAACTGTGTGGATTTAAAAAAAAAAAAAAAAANTTAAAAAAAAAAAAAAAAGAAAAGAAAAAAGCAGAGAAATAACAGCTAAGGACAAATAAAGGCAGGGTTTCAGGTCTGACAGCGATGATTCAATGATTTGCTCGTACCTAAAGGAATCAGCTCCAACTAGAGACAACAAAACGGCCCTCTAAGCTTAGCATGCTCAGGAGATTCCTCCTCACCATGTTAAAAAAACGCCATCCACACATGCCTTTCCTTAACAGACCGGGCGAGCCGCCTCCACGAGGAAGGAATGCATCACATGTGACAGATGTGACTCAATCACATCCTGCCAGTCAAGGCTCTCATTGGCAGCCGGTGTAGGTTTGTACGTATGAAGCACGTCTGAGTGTAAGCACACTGGACTTTTGACCTTTGTGGCTGCTGGTGCTCCCACCTGCTCTGCATAATCAACTGCAGTCAACCTGCAGCATTCTGGGAAAGACTTTGCCAACATGAAGTATTAAAAAAAGAGACACTTTTTGGTGATTTGTGATGGATTCTAACCACAACTGTGCTTGTAACATTATCGGATGGAGTGGTCTAACGTAAAACTTTTTTCCATAGCTTCCTGTGACCAAAGTGTTTCCATCGTCTAGAAATCATTTTCCTTTCTGGATTGTTCACGTTTTTGTCTGCTTTTCATCCCAGCTGGGCTAAAATCCATCTCATATAATCAAACTGTTCCTAGCTGAAATATACAGTGGGGTCCAAAAGTCTGAGACCACTGTGAAAACGCTTCTATTCTGCATTCTTTTTGAATTTAATACAAGATTTTTCATTACAAATAATATCATCATCTTAAAAATTTGAGTGAAAAGTTGAATCTTTGAAAAATGTCCATGAATGTCAGAATATCTTAGTATTTGGTATGAATGTCAGAATGTCTTAGTATTTGGTATGAGTGTCAGAATATCTTAGCATTTGGTAGGAACGTCAGAATATCTTAGCATTTGGTATGAATGTCAGAATATCTTAGCATTTGGTAGGAATGTCAGAATATCTTAGCATTTGGTATGAATGTCAGAATATCTTAGTATTTGGTATGAATGTCAGAATATCTTAGTATTTGGTATGAACGTCAGAATATCTTAGCATTTGGTATGAACGTCAGAATATCTTAGCATTTGGTATGAATGTCAGAATATCTTAGCATTTGGTATGAATGTCAGAATATCTTAGTATTTGGTATGAATGTCAGAATATCTTAGTATTTGGTATGAATGTCAGAATATCTTAGTATTTGGTATGAATGTCAGAATATCTTAGTATTTGGTATGAATGTCAGAATATCTTAGTATTTGGTATGAATGTCAGAATATCTTAGTATTTGGTATGAATGTCAGAATATCTTAGTATTTGGTATGAATGTCAGAATATCTTAGTATTTGGTATGAATGTCAGAATATCTTAGTATTTGGTATGAATGTCAGAATATCTTAGTATTTGGTATGAATGTCAGAATATCTTAGTATTTGGTATGAATGTCAGAATATCTTAGTGTTTGGTATGAATGTCAGAATATCTTAGTGTTTGGTATGAATGTCAGAATATCTTAGTATTTGGTATGAATGTCAGAATATCTTAGCATTTGGTATGAATGTCAGAATATCTTAGTGTTTGGTAAGCCCCCCTGTAGCTTTAATGACAGCATCACTCCAGCTGGCATGGACTCCACAGGTTTGTAAAAACATGAGCCAAGTTATCCCAGCAGGATTTGACAATGCTCCAAAGAGCTTCTTACGATTCCAGACTTTCTGATTATTTCCAGATTTACATGGAAAACATCACAGATTTTCCATGTGGTCTCAAACTTTTGGATCCACTGTACATTTTCCCTACATCCAATTGACCCACTTGGAAAACTCCTTGATTATTGAATGATTTCCAATGCCTGAAGTTTTCTGTATTACATCTCTGAAAAGTAACCTTTACAGTATTCCGTGAATTCCTTGACCAGTGGGGACTCTCCTGACATGAAAGTGAACATTTAGACAAGATGACGCAGACACAGAATGTACCAAAGCTTGGCCCTTGTCTTCAATTATGCATGGGTACAATGACTCATTCCCAACAAAGTGGGAAAGACTACACCACGCTCTCATCGTGAGGATACATGGATGATGCGTTTAATTACAAGTGCACACGCATGTATTTTTATCTATTTGACACATACCTGTAGACCATTTTCTGCTAACTGTAAATTAATGTCTAATTATTATTTAAAAAAAATTGAGGATACAAAAGTGTACATTTTCTCTTTTTTTGTATTTGCAAAATCTTGTTTTTGTTAAAGCTGTGATATTGTCCTGTGGCACTTCAGCTGAAAGCAGGGATCACTATCAAAGCTCTTTTTAGTGATGCATTCATGGATCCTCTGGCATGAGAGAATTGATGTTTGCCAAAAAGTGAGTGAAGCATGAACACGCTGCTGTTGGAAAATAACACCTAGAAGACAAACAATTATCAAACATGGATGCTATGAAACGGGGAATTCAAATTTGGCTACTTGTTACATTACAAAGTTTTCAGCTAACTCTCAAATCTCCTAGGTCCGAGTGTCCTTGAATGCACCAAGAGAGTTTTAAAAACACTTGCAACTGCAGAAGCACATGCTGGTTTCAGCGGACAAGCATCAATTAACATGTCACAAACCAAAATCCTACATATTTATTTTTTATGACATTGTGATTAACAGATACACACCCCATCTTTAGTTTTTATTTACCTATTGTATTAATGCATTGGTTTTCTGAAATTTATCCTATGTTCATGTAAGCATATAAGTTAAATAACACTCACGATCAGGGCTATAAAGTTGTCAAGATTTCACATGCTAGTGTGCTGCATTCTGCAGAGGGGGAAAGAAAAAAAAAGCATTTGGTGGGTTTATGGTTATTAGTGCTCCATAGTTGAAAGGATCCTCTGATATAATCAAATCTAACCAAATATAAAGCTGTGCAAGGAGTACGAACCAGAAAGGCCCAATTATAGTCCACTGCCTGGGCTTACTATTACTTTGCACTGTGCACAAAATAAACTATCAAAATCAGTTTAGAATCATACAACACTGGGAAAGTCCTAAAACATTGGATTTGATGATGGATATCAGTGGGATTTCTCTGGCAAAACAAGAAAATATTTTATATCAAATGCTGGAAATTAGCAGAATTAACAAAAATAACCCCTTGGAGTTCAACTGCTGTTTTACAGGGGAATACACTCTCTGAAATGGTGGGCCACACTGTTCACAACATTCACCTTGAACAAGGTTACAACTGAAGTTGACCGGCTGCTCCACAAGCAGCCAAACAGCTCCACACCAGACATGTGGGTCATTGGTGCTTTACTTGAGCCAAAAGTCAAGATTCAGACCATGACCTTGGCGGGTTAGATAGTGATCAGGCTGTATTTACATGCCACAAACCATACAATGTGCTGAGCGCAGACAGCCTAAGCAGCTTATTACACAATACAGAGCAACCTGGCAGCGCCTTCATATTAGAACACACTAACATTCTCCTGTATGTCACTTGACTTCAGATGCCTTGCTTGCAAAAGTACACATGTGAATTCCCAGGAAAGAATTTATCACACATAACGAGCATAAAACAATAACCCAATTAAAAGCAAAACCACTTTCTTCTCTTATGACTTACACTGTACATTATTAAGAGGTTTGTGGAGATAATCAGAAAACCAGTTTGGAGGGGGAACCCTTAAGAACCAGTGTTAATGCGCCTCGATGTGCTCCATACACGTCAAACTGCAAAACTGTCCTTGTTTGGTCAAAATTCTCCAGTTATTTCTTGTCAGACTCAATACATGTATTGGCCGATAAAACAGCGTGATGCTGTATGGCGTCAGGTCATGATTTGCACGGGCACAAAACAGAACGCTACGTACATACTCTGCTGTCATGTTCTAAAGGTCTACAACGCAGCGTGATCCTTCCACTCACCCACGGAGAACACTGACACACCAAAACCGTTTTCTCATGACACGATGAGAAGTTCCCAGACTGTCTAATCTTCAACCTGCAACTTTCACTGACATCTTAATTAACGTTACACGCTAATATTAGCTCACAACAATAATCCCGCTCGGCGCTATTGTACCGTCGCATCTTGGCTAGTAAATACTGGCATGATAGTCCCATAACCCACAGGCAGCATGAGCTAATTAGCAAGTTAGCACGCCATGCCACAACGTGAAACCATATTTCTAACTGTGACAGTTTAATATTTCGTCATGTAAGAGGAAGGGCAGATATGTGAGAGAAATTAAAAACCAGACGCTCTTACATTTCACTGCTGCAAAAACGTGTAGCTCGGTACAACGACGCTGCTGCGTGGTGGGCGGAAGCAAATCATACAAAGTGAAACTTAACACTAGTCCGCTGCGTTCACGACAGGAATGCCGACTTGTCCCGAATATTCCAAATATGCATAGAGAAATTGGGGTATCACGCTAAAACGTGTAATGTTTGCCAGCGACATGGGCAGTACAGAATTAGTGGATCCAAGAGTAGAGTTTAAAGAAACGTTATCAGGAACGGCACCGGCATCAGCGCTCGGTGTTGTGACCTACAGCAGAGGGAACGAGGCATGGCTGCTAGGCCGCAGTGCAGGATGCAATGTGGGAAGTTAGCAGCCTAGCATAGCTCCTTGATCAGTAGATAACATACACTAACATAAAAGCCAAACGAAATAACCGTGCACCTTGTCGCACTTTCCGTCCTTTGCGCTATTTTCTGTCGCTATTTACGGTCGTGGGCTGCTTACATCATTTAAGCCTCGTGTTTAAGGCCACTTCAGAGTTTCAAATCATTGCGTGAACATCACTGATATAAAGCCACAACACAATGGCAATACATCATTCATATTTACACGAAACTTCACGCATCACAGAGGGTTTGTGTCCAAGTGGCGCAGAGTTAAAGGACATTTAAGCCAAACAGTAATTCTGTCCCGCATCATGGGCCTCAGACCTTCACGTTAGCTCCTTAGTCGCCCCGGTGAAAATGTTAGAACTTGCTTTCCTGCTGCTGACAACTTATATGCAACTGTTATTTCTAAAATCAGACACAGAATGCTGCTTTTTATGAGCAGACAGCACAAGGATACAGGAATCGGAGTCTGAGTTACACAACGGGGATAGCAGCTAGCTTTAGCTAGTATCTTGACTGTGAGAGATGTGTAAGCTAGGGTCTCAATGACATGGGATTACTGCACTCAACCGATGGCACAGGAGCTGCAGTCAGCACACACACACGGCCGAAAACACCCACGAACTGCCTTTAATATGCTGTACGTGTGCTGCAGCCCTGTGAGTAGATTTGCACTAAGTCACGCTGGCTGAACCTGATGCAGATAGTAACGCTGGATACAGGGTAGCATGGTCTGTCCTCTGGCTACCAAAGCCAAACTTTCAGCTTACTTACAGTATTTCACGGTCTTCAGCGCCGCCACGATAAGAGCAACACTGATATAACGATACAAAACAAGAGTTTCTAACGCGTCCCTGTGGAAAGTCAGTCTCTCCTCTCCACGTGTTGACCGACTAGCACCAGTCTTAAAAAAACACACAGACCAAACAGCTGATCAAATCTCGCGATACTCTGGCGTTGAAGCCAATTAAAGTCTCGCGAGAAGCGTGAGTGAAGAAAAGCCCATAGATGAAACAATTTTTTTTTTTTTATCAGTGTTAAAGATTGGGAGCGCAACCTGTTGCATGCGCGCGCACGCACGCGTAGGCTTTGTACACGTGGACGCGCAGGTATATAAATGATTCAGAATCAGATTTGTTTTTAGCAAGCATGCTTTCACATGCATGGAATATGACTCCTGTTCAGTAGGAGCTGGATGTACTGACATGCAGAAACAAACAAGGAACACACCCAACGTTAGGATCCAAGGTTAGAAGACTGGGTGGTATTGGATGGTAGGCAAGTGTGTTTAGTATTAAACGATAAAAATAAATACATATATAAAAAAATAATAAAAATTATATATATATGATTACATACACACAATTGACAATGTACAGGTAGAAACAATATATAAAGTAAGCAGATTTATGGGTTATGAACACTCTACACTCTACAGGCATAAAAAATAAATGTTTCTGTTCAGGCAGGTGTGCAGTATGTAATATTACTATTATTGTTTCAAATTGTCTTGGTTGATGTCATACTGATTTTGTTATGAAAATATTCCCACCTGATGACCTCTGCCCTCATGTCAGAGGTCAAGTCTGTATGAGTAACCATGCAGCATCCCTAATACATGTTAGCAGTACAGTCTGTTGGCCTGCTGGGAACAGCAAGCTAAGTTAGCAATCTCTTTTTTTTTTTTTTTTTTTTACATACTACCAGCATACACGTACGTACTGATAATTTCCAAAACATAAAACCATATTTTTGTTTTCTTGTTATTTTGCCAATTCAAAATCAAATAATCAGGTGATACACACTTTAAAATTCAATGTTTCACCTGCTAACACATTAGCACAATTGGCGAAGATATGGTCATTTAAATTTCTCGGTAAAAGCCGTCTTCTCCTGGAACTATATTTCCTGGCGGAGACGTACGTCGTCTTCCTCCCTCTGATACACACACGCAAACATGCATGATTGAAAAGCTTGGAGGATATTTATTATGCATGGAAAGTGTTTTAAATTACAAAACAAATCACTATCACTGTGGGGTCATTTTTTAAAATTATATTATATTATATTATATTATATTATATTATATTATATTATATTACATTACATTACATTACATTATATTATATTATATTACATTACATTACATTACATTATATTACATTATATTACATTACATTACATTATATTATATTATATTACATTACATTACATTATATTATATTATATTACATTACATTACATTACATTATATTATATTACATTATATTACATTACATTATATTATATTACATTACATTACATTACATTATATTACATTATATTACATTACATTACATTATATTATATTATATTACATTACATTACATTATATTATATTATATTACATTACATTACATTACATTATATTATATTACATTATATTACATTACATTATATTATATTACATTACATTACATTACATTATATTACATTACATTACATTACATTACATTATATTATATTATATTATATTAATGTTCCCCCACTGACTCACATGTTTACACAAACACAATTTTTGATTCTGTTTTAATTTATTTAATTTATGTTTTAATTTGTATTTTCTATGAATTGTGTGGATTCTTGTTTGTTGTTTTTTTTGTTGTATTTAAAAGCCTGATCAGGGACAAGAACTGCAAATTAGTTTAAGCTAGGCATTTTATATACATTGCATTTTCCACATTTGTCTGTGGCAATGTTATATTATCATCCCTGCTAAATAAACAATAAATAAATAAACAAAATTATTATTATTATTATTATTATTAATATTATTATTATTATTATTATATTACTTATATGTTTAAATGGCCCTGATTTTTTTATGATCTGTTAAGGTACAAGTAACTTTCACCAGACCATGACCTCTTCCACAACAAAAGAACAAGATTTTTTTTTTTTAATATTGTATCATCTCACTAAGTTCAGGTCTGAGAATAATGGAAGGAATGCTCCTTTAATGTCTGAAAGGAAAGGCTTGCCTGAGGATGTAGGACAGCTTATAAAGTGTGTCCTCATCATCAGAGTCAGAACCAGCCTCTCTATGGACAAATTACTGACCTGTAGACACAGAGGTACATTAAACTGTTCTAAGTATACGGCTCATTTTTAATCTAAAGCTAAAAATTATACTGATGTTTTGGTCTTATTGATTTCTTTTTCCTGCTTCTATTTTTCCAGCCTGTGTGATCTCTCTATTTCATTGACTGACGCTAAAAAGTGCAACAAAAACACAATTAATTTAACTCAAAAGCAAAGTCTTACGTTTTTAGTTGACTTAAGCTGTTAAATGAACAAATTTGGAATTATTGTACCTTTGTATTGCACTCCTCTCCTCTTCTTTCATCCATTTTCTGTAATGTGCCTCTGTGAGCTTTGGTCAGTTTATCATTACAAATACATTATATTCACAATATTCTATATGTTCACACCCAGGCTAGCTGCTGTCATTCCCAAACTGTGAGCAGAATAGTGAAAGTGCTGCTTTACCTGTCAGAGAAATGAGTTCTGATGCTACTTTGACACGCTGTACCTGAGGCTTTCAGTAAATCGATCAAAACTTCTTTCTCGTTCCTTCTTGGTAGCGGTGCTCTTGGTGACCTTTGTTGAAAAAAAGTGGTCTCGGTACAGAGCTACCAGAATCCTGCTGCATGATGTGACAATAAATATTAATGTCAGGATATGAGAAAACTACTCATGTGATATTTTAATCAAACAGCATTTCAAGGAGGTAAATCTGAATTTGATAGGAACTGACAGATTTACTTGACCTTCAACGTGGAGTTTTAGTAATTTGGTGGAAAATGGCTCCACCTGCTGGCAGCTGGGCGTCATTGCTTCTTTTACAATGTACTGTATTGGTAAATTCCCTGACATTTGGTGCCAATAAATTCTGACACCACCGTGTAAACAATGAAAATAAAAGTATGATCCGGACAATTATCAATGCATATGTGTTAGTAAAAATCTGAAGAAGTTATTCTGCAGCATGTTCACCACTGTTTGAAACTGGCTTTTCACTAGTGTACTGGTGTTGGCATATGGTTGACTACTTAGATTAGTGATTTAGATTAATGTTTAAAATATCTCCAACTACATTGATTTAGAAAAAACATTTGATTCATTTTGGCATTCTGGTCTGTTCCTGTTTATTAACTTGTAATATAGTTTTAAAGGACCATACCGGCAATTTTGCATGTTTGAGCCTCATATATTCAATTTTCATATTCGTTACGTTACTGACAATCATTTCCCAAAGCATACTACTGGAACGGTGAATTAAAAATGTTTTTCCTACCTTCCAGACCTCCATTGGTTTCAGTTCATTCTGCTATTAAAATCAACTTGTTGATACTTGAAACGTTCTTGGGATAGGTAATCCATCATCACCAACAAGACGTGTATTCAGGTTTTTTTAGAAGTTATGTAATTTTAGCGTTTAAGCTCAATAAAAAGCGTGGAGTGAATGTATGCCTCCACCAGGGAATATAGTCCCAAAAGAAGACCTGTGTTTATGGAAAAATTTAAATGACCGTGACTTCATAAGGCTGTGTAACTATTAGCAGGAGAAACATGGATTTTTAAGGTGGATGTATCACTTGAATATTTGATTTTGAAAGATTAAGAGATTTTGCAAAATATCAGGAAAGCTGAAATACGATTTTATCCTTTGGGAAATGATTGTCAGTAACGTAACATGTATGAAAAATTGAATATATTTGGCTCAAGCATGCAAAATGGATGGTTGGTCCTTTAAACAAAACAAACTAAACTAAATTTATCCTAGGTTACCTATAGGTAAATTAAATAGTATAAATTAGAGAAACTAAATACACTAAAATTCATTACAATAAGCTTGCTGCCTATTTGCCCTAAATCAAATTATTGAAGCATACTGACACATAAAAAAATATATATCCATTGCTGTGCTATTATAACTGAAGATGAGCAAACGTAACATTCTTATATGATTTTATTGCACACAGATTAGATTAAAACCTTGGTTCCATTATTACATGCAGTCATTTGGATCACTGTGCACTTCAAATCTTGTACAAGTCTTACAAGTCTTCTAAAAGGCTACCAATGCTAATGAATGCTAAGTAGTAGCAGCAAAAGTTTAAGTCAGAAGTTAATAATCAGCAAAGTAAAGTGATTAACTTTGAGACATTTGTTGACATTGGGTTCATGATTAAAGAAAAAAGAATTCAAATCATTAAGTCTCTGCATTACACACACACACACACACACACACACACACACACACACACACTATATGCACAAGGAACAAAACATTGACAATGATAAATTAGAAAGACAAGAAATAAATGATATGCTAATCATTATTAATTTATTGTCACACGGTTCTCAGTGTTGTCCTGGGCATCCAAACTGTACTTTGTTGTCCCTGCATGAGTTCCTGTGTGGTCTTTGTTGTGACAGGCAAATCCTTTAGTTGTTGCTGAAAAAAAAAAAGAAAAAGGAAAGAAAAAATAAAGGCAGTCAGTAACTCATCATGCTTGATTTCATCATTTAAATTAGCATTTGTATAGAAAAAAAGTTTTGGGTATCATTCCTTTCGTTGATGATAACACATCAGTCAGTTTGATTTCTGAGACACAGCAGCAACAGTTTTTTTTTTATTTTTTATTATCCCGGTTTAACTCAGTACATCTTTGTCTCAGTGACCATTCGACTGGTCAAACAAATTTATCTGACACTGATAACGGCTCGGTNTTTGTCTCAGTGACCATTCGACTGGTCAAACAAATTTATCTGACACTGATAACGGCTCGGTGACAGTGTCAGCTTCCTCGTATTACAGATGGCTCGCTGGCATGTTTATTACAGCCATCATGTTTGCTGCAGCACAGTAACACCTGCTCTGTTTCTGCTGTGACCATCAACACCTCTACTAAAGTTTATTATGTAGAGCACTTATCCTGCATCTACTTCACAACTGGTGGTGGCAAGGCTGTAGCCATGGTGTCAACACTGGGGGGGACGAAATTTACCANAACTCAATTGTAATATTAAGTTGTAATATTATTGCTAAGCAGTAATATTACAACTTACATCATCAGTTATGCACCAGTAACCCTGTAGAAACAAACAGAGGTTGAGCTGAAAGAGAAGGAAGTGGAAAGAAACCCATAATTTCAAAATAAATTTAAGGCCTCTGAACATAAATGTCTCTGAAAGTGAAGAATTCACAACAAAACATAAATAAACCACTATAATGCTAGAACTGGTATTAATTATGACGGTAATTTGTTAAGTTTAGCTATGATTACATTTGCTAATGATTATTTTGGACAGTGGTGTGTGGTTTCCTGTCGTAGCATAGCAATTTTTTTTTATTTATAATTTTTATATAAATATATCGGGGGAGACATTTTGAGCATATTAGAATATTGGGGGGACGTGTACCCCCAATATATATTATAATTACAGCCTTGGGTGGCCGTCTTCACCTTCCTCGCTTGAGTCCTGGCTGTTGCTTCCAGACTCAGCTGAATGGTCCTTGTCTTCCTCACGAGTCGTCCTGGTTGTTGCTTCTTGAGCTGGTAGCAGGCTTGTTCTCATTTGCTGACCCAGTGTCACACTTTTTGGGATTTTTGGCAGCCTGTGTGCTGTTTTCTACTCACCACAAATAAAGTTAAACAGAAAGTTAACTAGTAATGATGCCTCTCAGAGAATGTAGATTGCAGAATATCGCTGTTAGGATCGTTACATTTCTTGAAATAAACTCACCAAAAAAGCAGTACTGCAATAACGACAACAATTATCTACCGGAGAAAATGAAATATGAAAGCATAGCACGATCATAAAATCTTTCATTCAACATGTCAGGAGCAATTTTTTTTTAAATTGTGCAGCTGAAAATAAAAACAAAGTTAAAGTATACATTACCCATTTGATTATCGTTGCGGATTCCTTTGGAGCATTAATCCTGCAAGGATTTAAATATCATATGAATGAATCAAAATGTATAAGCGCAACATGATGGTGTTGGTATTCAGAAACTATGGATGAAAAGGAAATCACCCTTTCATTTACATCACTGTCAGTTGGTTTAGAATTTATTTATTTTATTTCATTTTTAAAATATCAAATTCTGATCCAGGATATTACCTTCTAGATTAATTATAAATTGGTAGATAAGAGACACCATTCATGAAAATATTATTTAACTGCTTCATTTTTTTCAAACATGACAAAACAAATTTTTAACATAAAGAATTGGCATATTTGGTAAAAAAAAAAACAAAACAAAAAAACTGTAAAAAAAAAAAGNTAAAGAATTGGCATATTTGGTAAAAAAAAAAACAAAACAAAAAAACTGTAAAAAAAAAAAGTAGAAATAAAATACTCACCTAAATGTTAAATATCCTGCTGTTTGTCTCAATGAAAGGATCAAACAGTGTGACTCTCTTTATGTCCTACGGTATTTGAATATAACAGATGATAAGACTGGGTAAACACCCACATTAAAATTTGCGTTTCTACGCACGCAAAGTAGAAATGTTCTATAATTATTATAATTAGGCCTTCTCTTCCTATATTGTGAGGATGATAAAAACGACTTGCCAGACCACAGTATGTTTGTACTTTTGAGCCACACCTGAAACAACACATTTGTTCCTTTAAAGGTTTCATGCTTAAGTTGTAATGATGGCACATTGATGTTGGAACACTGGTTAATATCATCATGCAAATAAGTTACTATTTACAGTGTTTCCTTTCCAAAGAAGGCAGTTTAAAGGATCATACCAGCAATTTTGTGTGTTTAAGCCAAATAAGACCTGTATACGTTATTTTACTGACAACCAGTTTCCAAAACATAAAAACGTATTTTACGTTTCCTGTTATTTTGCCAAATCCCTTTAATCTTTCAAAATCAAATGTTCAGTGATACACACACCTTAAAATTCAGCTTTTCACCTGCTAACATGTATGTCCGAATGCAGAAGGGACAGTCATTTTTAATTTCTCAGTAAAACCCGTTTTCTCCTGGGACTATATTTCCTGGCGGAGATATACGTTGTCTTCCGTGCAGCTCTGTGTTGGATCAGATAAAGTTACTTTGACAAAAAACTTAATAGACATCGTGTTTGCTGTGATGGATTACGTATCTCAAGTGTGTGTGAAGTATTTACAAGTTAATTTTAATCATGGAGTGGAATGAACTGAAACCAATGGCAGTCTGGAAGATAGGAAAAACAATTCTAAAATCAGTAGTATATTTTGGGAAATGTTTGTCAGTAATGTAACATGTATGCACATTATATACTGTATATTGGGCTCAAACATGAAAAATTGCCAGTATTATCCTTTAACAAAGGATAATCACTATTATCTCTCACTCACTCGCTGTATTAAAAGTTACATAAGCAACAACAGCATAAAACTCAGACCACACATTTTAAAAATTGGATTTAATGATTTAAAAAATGAGGTATTGAGCTTAGATGTCCACCAGCTCACTAAATTACACCATCAGGATATCACTGACGTCGCACAAGAGGGATGACCAATTAATACACGGCAATTAAGTGCCTACCAAGTAACTGTGGCTGTGGAGTGTCTTGCCAGGGAGAGTATTTCTTTCAGGTCAGTGAAGGGAACACCATCATCACACTCACCCCTCCACCAGTTCTTCCAGTAATGTGACTTGTAAGCAGGTTGTATGTTGGGCTTATAGGTGGTGTAGTCCTTTAAGGTATCTGTATCCATAACTACACCAAGATTTGTGACTTAGTTTTTTTGTCTTCAGTGAAAGTGATTCAAACTGACCAATGACATTAGATTTTCCTTCACTGGTACCAAATATACTTATTTCAGTTTTTATCTTTAACTGGAGGAAACTGTGGCACATCCAGTCGTTGATGTGTTCGATGCTGTTGTTGGGGGGTTTGATTCAGTGTAAATTTGGGTGTCATCTACATACAGTAGTTATAAGAAAGACTTTGCTAAATGTGAGCCAGAGGGAACAGAGATTAAATAAAAATGCTAATGACATAATGACCTAACAGATCATCATTATGTCTCACAAAAATTCAGTGGAACATGAATTTTCCAAAGATGCTACGTTTAATTAGCATCTTTTTATTTTCACGAGTCATGAGGATGTTACTCCCAGAGATTTTCATTTTAATGTAGCTCATCACTTCCTAGGGAGGTCTTCCAGGCATGTCCAACTGGGAAGAGGCCCCGGGGAAGACCCAGGACACGCTGGAGGGATTACATCTCCAGGCTGGCCTGGGAACGCCTCAGAGTCCCCCAGAAGGAGTTAGAGGGCCTGGCCGGGGACAGGGAAGCGTGGGCCGGTCTGCTTAGTCTGCTGCCACCGCGACCCGGACCCTGGTGAGCAGAGGATAATGGATGGATGGATGTAGCTCATCACTTTAAAGGACCATACCACCATTTTGCATGTTTGAGCCTAATATATTCAATTTTCATACATGTTGCGTTACTGACAATCATTTCCCAAAGGATAAAACTGTATTTCAGCTTTCCTGATATTTTGCGAAATCTCTTAATCTTTCAAACTCAAATATTCAAGTGATACACCCACCTTAAAAATCCATGTTTCTCCTGCTAATAGTNGTCCTTTAAATTTTTCAATAAATGCAAGTCTTCTTTTGGGACTATATTCCCCGGTGGAGGCATACATTCACTTTGCGTTTTTTTACTGAGCTTAAATGCTAAAATTACAAAACTTTGAAAAAAACCTGAATACGTGTCTTGTTGGTGATGATGGATTACCTATCCCAAGAACGTTTCAAGTATCAACAAGTTGATTTTAATAGCAGAATGAACTGAAACCAATGGAGGTCTGGAAGGTAGGAAAAACATTTTTAATTCACTGTTCCAGTAGTATGCTTTGGAAAATGATTATCAGTTATGTGTATAAAAATTGAATATATTAGGCTCAAACATGCAAAATGGGTGGTATGGTCCTTTAACAAAATATTTTTTTTATTATTAAAAGTTATTTATTATTAAAAGTTTCTTTTTATTTTATCAAGCTAGTCAGGCTAAGGGGTCATCTCAGTTTCATCTCACTTGGACAGTGTGTGTGTGGATTCGTGAAGGCCTAATTGAATAAATGGCAGGTATTTGTCTCAAAATGGCCCCTAGACAGTAACAGTGTGTTGTTTTATTAACAAAATGAGAAAATGTCTGTTAGCACACAGTCAAACACAGCGGAGAGCAAAACATTTTATTACTAACACTGGAATAGTTCAATTTGTATATTATTATACAGAAACTAACTGCTTTACAAAAACAAAATGATACAATATCACATGTATGTACAGTGTAGTAAATATACCATCTCAAATTGTACACAAAGTATTTACAATTGTCACACATACTGCATTAAAAACAAAACTCAGACTAATACTCTACAGACATTAGATTTTGCATAACATCAAATAAAACATGCCACATTTGAGGTTTTTCATCTTTACAAACCCATGACTCTGATTTAAATTAGTGCAAGTCAACCGCTTGTTTAAGAGGTTATGGATCGGTTCATCCTTAATGTTTCCATTCACACGCAAGTCAAACGAAAGCCTGGAAATAATGAGAAAACGGGAAGAGATTTACCTTCGGAATTTTCCTGCTCATGTTTTGCTAAAGGTGCATTCCCTGGTTTTGCTGAAGCACTCGACTGCTGCTGTGCGCTGGAACAAAACCAGGGAAATGTGCCGTTCACGAGGGGTCATCCCTATGTTCCCAGGGTCTGATGTTCCCCAGCTCCAAGGACCCTGGGAACTCGGACTCTGGGAACATAGACACACTCCACTGTGTCATTCCTATGTTCCCAGGGTCCTATGTTCCCCAGCTGTATACAGCACAATAGAGCACATAATGGGTTAGGGTTATTCTGTGAACACACACTTAATGTGTGTTAACAGAATACTGAAATGGGGAACATAGANGGTTAGGGTTATTCTGTGAACACACACTTAATGTGTGTTAACAGAATACTGAAATGGGGAACATAGAAACCTGGGAACATAGATACGCTCCCGTTCATGATATTTAGATGGTGAAAAAGTGGCAAAAAAAAAGACGGATTGAGATCTCATCACGTGAATGGTAAAAGAAACACAAACTGCACCTTTAACTCCACATCTCAAATCATTCTGAATGATGGATTCGTGAAATTTTAACGATTAAGATCAGAGCCGCTTTGTACCGATCAGCTGCTTCTCCACACAGCCGCTTAAAAAAAAATTCAACAACCCAAAAGTGAAGAAATTGATCAATAAAATCATAATTGATGCGACTCCGTGCTAACCTTTGAACTCGGGTTAGAACTTAAAAAATGATGGGGGTGATCTGTTTGTGAATTAATAAAAAGACATCAAACGTTGGCTTCGTTACGTGATTAAAATTCCTCCCTGAACGCAGTTAGAGAAAATGAAAATTTTGTTTCTTTACGCATTTGATTTATTTGTTCAGTGACATTTTTGAGGTTTTGGGTGAAGTTCTCAGTTTGGTCCCGATTCCCTTAAAACAAAATCATTTCATTAGAGAAACGGAAATGTCAGGTTTCTGGTGGACTATTCACTCTTCCTCCACATCTGGAACACGAAGGAGTTTTACTTCTCCGTGTTCTTTCTTCCGTTTGTGTCGTTCATGGAGGCTGAATCATGAAATACTGTTTCTGAGGCCATCTTACAAAAATGTCCTGTTCCGTGGAATCAGCTCAGCGATGCTCACTGACTCTCTACACATGAAGAAAAGAAGCAGACGTGTGGAAAAAATAAAGGAAAATGAAGTCAGAATCGCACAACAATACTCAACTCTTGCCGTGCATAGATGTAAGGCAGGATAGAGGCGTTTTAATAAATCAAAGGCTGACTGTTCATCACATCCTCACTGCAGGCGAATCAAAACCTGCCCACAGCAGCGTCCATGTGACAAAGTCAAACACGTTTTTGCACTTTTTAGCACGTTTATGAGAAATTTTGTGTATGCTATGTTGCTGCTGTCCATTTTCCAAAGCATGAGTGTTGTACATTTTAAACCTTTCAAAGGGCTGAATTCATTTGACTACAGTATGAAAATTAGGTCACAGAAATGTCGCACAATAATGTAGAAATGCAAATTAATCAAATCCAGACATGGTATGATGGTGACGAACTTTCCTATTTTTATACGGTACAGACATGAAAGGAAGTGAAGTGAAAGTGGCAGCCTGAAAAACATCCAGAACTGTAAAGACACTACAGCGTGATCTGAAAAATGCTCAGCAGGAACATAAATAAGCTAAAACATGAAAACTATTGGCATGGCCCTTTAAGACTTCACTTTCTGTTCACCGTGGAGTGAGCTGTGACAATGAAAGTCCGACAGGAAAATTTCACTGTGAATCTGAAGATCTGCGACAGAATGCTGTAAGATTGCTGGACGCTGACGCAAAACAGGAGCGACAGAATGAAAATTGGATGAAAATGTTTCAGACCAGCAAAATATCTTCTGCTACTTAACGACGGCGTCTGCAGCACGACGTATCAAAAACCGTCAACTGGCCCCATGTACATCTCGCATTAAAATGCCATTTGTATCCAGATAAGAAGAAAAAAAAAACAAAACACGTTAACACAAGTGTAAATGCTTGCAGAATGCACTGCAATCTGAATGGGCATGGCCTGACTTGCATTATGATCAGATCTTCATCGCAGGTGTAAATGCGACGCATATAGCCGGGTATTTTTAAATCGCGTTTGTGCAATAAAATCCACCTGCAATTTAAAAAAAAAACAAAAAGAAAAAAACTCATCCTTCCTCATCTTCTCGCTTTAAATAATGGAGCCATTCTGAAAGCAGCTCGTCATATTTGAAACCTACAATAAAAATTGAGAGAGGTCAAAGGTCGTGCTGAAAGGAAGACCACCTGAGAAGCAGGTCCAGAGACAGAGAGAGAGAGAGAGAGAGAGAGAGAGAGAGGAAATGCATGAAGTGTCAGAGGTCAAAGAGATGAAAATGTTTGAGAAGTTCTCATTCATATCTTTAAAGTTTTGATGAAAATCCTCGTCTTTCTCAGCGGTGGACTTCATCATTTTCACCACATGGCGGCAGCACTGTGCAGCCCGTGTGGAGTGACTGAGCTTATTAAAACCATTAGATCATAACCCTCTGGGGTCGAAAGTCACTTTTGACATTGTTTGCAGATTTTTGGAGACTTTCTTTTATTTTCTAGAATCTTACACAATCATGTAGAAAACTGACAACTTTTTTTAATGATTTATTTAAAAAAAATTTTTTGATAGGAATTTTATTTTTTTAATGAAGAATTTTCTTGAAAAATTGATTTGAGACTCCAGAGGGATAAACTCAGAAAACAAATGTGATATGGGATTAAATAAGCCACATCCCAAATCCTGAAAAAAATCTGTTCTACGCTGACATGTTATGTTATTGACAATTTCCAAAACATAAAACCATATTTTGGCTTTCCTGGTGTTTTGCAAAGTTGCCTAATCTTTCAAAAGCAAACGTTCAGGTGATTCACCCTAAAATTCAATGTTTCACCTTCTAACATTTACGTACGTCAGCATATTAGGGCCATACAAGACAGAGATTTGCCAATTTTAAAAGTCCATTTGCCATTATCATTCAATGATTTTGCACTAAAAGCACAAGTATTTCTTTATTACTAAATCCGATGGAAAAGTATAATTTAATAAAATCATGTGTTCACAAAAAAACTTGCAAATTTGCCAGTTTAAAAACTCACAAATTTGTGAGTTAAAACAAAAAAAAACACAATGAAAATTATTTTTAATGGTGATTTTTTTTAAATTAAAAAAAAAAAAACAATTTCAATTTTTTTTAATAATGAAAAAGGGAAAATAATGAGAACGGGAATCGAACTGCCTAACATTGTGACTGTGCCTGCAGTACATGACCTTATTAAATTATACTTTTCCATCAGATTTAGCAATAAAGAAATACTTGCACTTTTAGCGCAAACTCATCGAATTATCATAAGCATAAGGACTTTTAAAACTCGCAAATTCGCAAGTTTGAAAACTTGAAATAATGCCCCCCTTTCTTTCCCGTCTTATATGGCCCTAATACTCTGTTGTACGTACGTCTGAATGTAGAAGGACAGTAGTTTTTAATCTCTCGGTAAAAGCCGTCGTCTCCTGGTTCTATACTTCCTGACAGACACAAACATTTGTGTTGGATCAGTTAAATAAATTAACTTTGACAAAAAATTGAATAGATGTTTTGTTCTCTGTGATTATTTACCTCAAACATGTTTCAAGTTGATTTTACTAGTGAACTAAAACCAATGGCAGTCTGGAAGGTAAGAAAAAAAAATTAATTTACAGCTCCAATAGTACATTTGTTTTGTTACTATCATTATTATTATGTTTTATTTATTTTATATTTTATATGGTGCAGATCACGTTCAGACTGAGATGCTCTGGGTGCATTAGTTTTGGTCCACACACTTTGTTCAGACCCGCACAAATAAACTGTACCAAAGGGGGGAAAGGAACCCTGGTCGGACTGAACTTAACCAAACCACGCAAACGCCACCACATTGTTATTATCATCCAGAAACTTAACCACCATCAGAGATCGTGTTTTAATGCAAGGTGTAAAGAGGCCATTGACATTTTTTATTTAAATAAAGTCTGCGTGTGTTATAAAATCAAAGAGCGATGCGTTTGAGAAGTTTGGCCTATTCTGTTAAAAGAAAAATGTCTGCTCAGCAAAGTTAGACAGGTAAAAGCAGCAGGTATTTATATGAAAGTCGGATCCTGCGTTGACACTTTTACTGAAAATAAAAAGGAATAAAACAGTACAAACCCCACAGGAGAAACATGGGGACACTCTGTGGGCTCAGACTGCTCTGCTAAATAAACGGAAGCGTTCGTGTGTAACGAGATCAAACCTTGCATGGTCCGCCGCCGCCTCTCCCTCCTAATCGCCGATCGATGGAGGTGATCAATAAATAAATCCCAAACAGGAGAGAGATCTGGATGTCGATAGGCAGAAGAAGCACCAACGAACTGACGCTGAATTTTTTTTCCCCTGTTCGCTTATGAATAAAATCGTGTTTGATGAAGGAGTTTGAGAGTTGAGGATTATTGCCTGTTACACAATTTTCCTTGTCACTGTGTAAAGAAATAAGAAAAAATGCTATGCACCGAAAATACATTTCCTACAAAAAAAAAAAAAAAAAAANAAAAAAAAAAAAAAAAAAAACTCAAATAAAAGCAAATGCAAAAAAGAAAGAAAAAAATGTGTCGAGCTATTTACAAAGTTGAGTTTCGCCCTAGTGTTTCGCCATCTTCGTGTTCACACCGAAAGTGTCTCGAAAGAAGAAGATTTTTGGAAAGTGTGTTTCACAAAGAATAATATTTCGTAGCGCTATCTAGCTGTACAGGATAAATACTTTCAGGCAACAGGGTATATGGATGATTGTATATTTGACGATCATTGGAGGCCAGTCGGGGCTCGGCTCTGCTGCGGCGCGGCGTAATAATTAGTACCTGTTCTTCGTCCCCCAGCGAGGTTTTCACTTTTACTTTACAAATTGTACACATTGAAAAACCCTGACAAAGGCACACCATGGAGAAAACGTCAACATCGAAATTAGCACTAAGGACTAGTTATACATAATCTTTCTATGTAAAATATGTACACAGCTGTGGGGGGAGGGGGGCAAACTAAGACATCCAAGGCGGTTTGGCGGTTCTGCCGGACAGATCGGCCCCACGGTGCCGCAGTCATTTGGTCCATCTCGTCTCAATTGAGGGTTTTGGCGGCACGGAGGAGTGTTTGCGCCCGGTCACGAGGAGGAGAAGGGAGGAGTACGTTTGTGGGTCCAAGGGTCAAACATCAGGAGAGTCAAGGCTTTCCGGATCCTCCCGTCCCGTGTAAACAGCCGCAGGAACGCTGCGGTCCCAAAGTTTCGTCCGCGTCCTCAATGTCGTTTTCCACGTCAGCTGTGGAGTGTTTCTGCGCGGCCTTTTTAAAATCGCGGAGTCTCCCTCTGACCTCGACGCTGTCCATCTGCGTTCCACGAAGGGCTTCGGCAACTCCGAAAGAAATCCAGAAGTGATTCCAGTCGAGCTTCTCCTTCGTGTCGTAATCACGAAATCAAAGTTGTTTTGTTTGTTTTAAAAAAAAGAAGCACAGAACTGAAGTTTCCTCCGTAACGCGCAACATCAAAAACCGCTCGTTCTCCTGCTGCAGCAACGCCGTCGAAGGAAATAAAAAAAGGAAACTGGGAGTTAAAAGAGGAGTGCAGCATGAGGCCTGGCTGGCAGGTTGGGAATGGGGCGGGGCAGGGANCGGGGCAGGGAGGGGCGGCGTCGGGGGCGGGGCTTCCTCACACGATCTTCTTGATGCTGGGCCGCTTGAAGCTGCCGGCGCTGCGCTGCTTCTGCACCTGACTGGCTGAACCGTGGCGAGTCCGGCCCCCCGCGGAGAGAGCCGAGCTGGGGGAGAGCTGGACGTTCTCCTTATCCACACCTGCAGGGAGGAAGAGGAGGGAGGGTGAGGAATAATGACGTCAGAGGAGAGGGAGAGAGAATGGGTGTAAAGGGGCTAAGAAGAAAGGTTAGAAGGAAAGTGAGGAAGACAGGGAGGTGGGAGGTGGGCGAGGAAGAATGCAAGGAATAAAGGAGGAGGTTGAGGGAGAGGATGAAAGAGGAGAGAGCATGAAAAAGGATGGTGAGATGGAGCGATAAAGGGAAAGGTAAGCAGAGGGAGAAGGAGGAAGAGGAGGGATGGAGGGATGGGTGGAGGAGAGGAAGCAGAGAGCAAAGAAGAATCATTACACTGAAACTACTGAATATGTATTTTGCTTGTTTCTGTTTGAAAGCAGTTTTGGTCTGACACACACACACACAAACACACGTGTGCACGTTAACCTTTAAAGAACCATACCACCCATTTTGCATGTTTGAGCCTAATATATTCAATTTTTATACACATAACATTACTGACAAGCATTCCCCAGAGCATACTACTGGAACAGTGAATTAAAAATGTTTTTCCTACCTTCCAGACCGCCATTGGTTTCAGTTCATTCTGGTACGCTATTAAAATCAACTTGTTGATACTTGAAACGTTCTTGGGATAGGTAATCCATCATCACCAACAAGATGTGTATTCAGGTTTTTTTTTTTAGAAGTTACATAATTTTAGCATTTAAGTGCAATAAAAAGAGTGGAGTGAATGTATGTCTCCACCGGGGAATATAGTCCCAAAAGACCTGAATTTATCGAAAAATTTAAAGGACAGTGACTTAGCAGGAGAAACATGGATTTTTAAGGTGGGTGTATCGCTTGAATATTTGATTTTGAAAGATTAAGAGGTTTTGCAAAATATCATTAAAGCTAAAACACGGTTTTATCCTTTAGGAAATGACTGTCAGTAACGTAACATGTATGAAAGTTGAATATATTAGGCTCAAACATGCAAAATGGGTGGTATGGTCCTTTAAAATGACTGATGCTTTTGAAAACACGACATTGTTTTTCACAAAGACAGATTTCAAAAAAGACGTCTTGGAATTGGTGAATCTGATAACAGGACAGAAATCTCACCAAACTGCTTTATTAACGACTCCAAATTTTTCTTTTGAGTCTCTTAAAAATGTTTTCAAAATGAACAAAAAGGCCAAAACCTTACAAAGCCTCAAACCAAAATCACTATTATTATCACTATTATTATTTTAATGAAACAGTTTTATTAAATCATTCTCTGCTATCCTCATTTCTTTTATTCTTTATTGCTTTTGATATTCATTCTTTGTCTCTCCATCGCTTTGGAATAAACGTTCTTTGCTGTCTGGTCTCCAGGTTTGTACAGAACTTTAAGGACAATAAGGTTTGTTTAAAAAAAAAGAATGATTACAAAGTGTGAAACAGCAGGAAGTAACAGCCAATCACATCCTCTGCTTCTTTACCAGCTGACCCTGTTTGTTGATTGACCAATCATCTTTCAGGACAACATGAATGGCTTCATTCTACGTCCATCAGCATCAATTGATCATTATTTATTGTTACTGGTTATTTAATTTGTGGTTCTGGTTTTTTCCTGGGTTTTGTGGACAATAATACGGGGGTAGTGGTGTGTAACTGGGAACAGTGGGAGAGATGGACATGACCCTGACTGAGGTCAGAGGTCAGGGGTCACAGAGTTTAGAGGAAGAGCTGTGGTGTAAAACCAGCAGAAATTTAGAGCTTGAAGAGAAAACGAGAAAAGACGACGCAGCGATATGTGACACAAACTAATCAGAGTAGTCTGTGTGTGTGTGTGAGAGGTGTGACTGTGTGTGTGTGTGTTTCTTTGTGTGTGTGTCTGTGAGGTGTGACTGTACGTGTGTGTGTGAGTGACAGTGACTGTGATATGTGTGTGTGTGACTGTGATGTGTGTGGGAGTGTGTGACTATTATGTGTGTGTGTGAGACTGTGATGTGTGTGTATGTGTGTGTATGTGACTGTGATATGTGTGACTGTGATATGTGTGTGTGTGGCTGATATGTGTGGGATTGTGTGACTATTATGTGTGTGTGAGACTGATATGTGTGTGTGTGTATGTGACTGTGATATGTGTGTGACTGTGATATGTGTTTGAGTGTGATATGTGTGGGAGTGTGTGACTATTATGTGTGTGTGTGTGAGAGACTGTAATATGTGTGTGTGTATGTGACTGTGATGTGTGTGTGTGTGTGTGTGTGACTGTGACGTGTGTGTGACTGGTATGTGTGTGACTGATATGGTGTGTGCGTGACTGTGATATGTGTGTGACTATGATATGGTGTGTGTGTGACTGTGATATGTGTGTATGTGACTGTGATGTGTGTGTGACTGTGATGTGTATGTGACTGTGATATGTGTGACTGTGATGTGTGTGACTGTGATTTGTGACTGTGATATGTGTGTATGTGACTGTGATTTGTGTGTGTATGTGACTGTGATGTGTGTGTGACTGTGATGTGTGTATGTGACTGTGATATATGTGACTGATGTGTGTGACTGTGATTTGTGTGACTGTGATATGTGTGTGACTGTGATTTGTGCGACTGATGTGTGACTGTGATTTGTGTGACTGTGATTTGTGTGTGACTGTGATATGTGTGTATGTGACTGATTTGTGTGTGTGTGACTGTGATATGTGTGTATGTGACTGTGATTTGTGTGTGTGACTGTGATATGTGTGACTGTGATGTGTGTGACTGTGATTTGTGACTGTGATGTGTGTGACTGTGATTTGTGTGACTGTGATGTGTGTGACTGTGATTTGTGTGACTGTGATTTGTGTGTGTGACTGTGATATGTGTGACTGTGATGTGTGTGACTGTGATATGTGTGACTGTGATGTGTGTGACTGTGATATGTGTGACTGTGATGTGTGTGACTGTGATTTGTGTGACTGTGATGTGTGTGACTGTGACGTGTGTGACTGACATGTGTGAGACTGTGATTTGTGTGTGTGACTGATTTGTGTGTATGTGACTGTGGTGTGTGTGTGACTGTGATATGTGTGACTGTGATGTGTGTGACTGTGATATGTGTGACTGTGATGTGTGTGACTGTGATTTGTGTGACTGTGATGTGTGTGACTGTGACGTGTGTGACTGACATGTGTGAGACTGTGATTTGTGTGTGTGACTGATTTGTGTGTATGTGACTGTGGTGTGTGTGTGACTGTGATATGTGTGTATGTGACTGTGATTTGTGTGTGTGACTGTGATTTGTGTGACTCTGACGTGTGTGACTGTGACATGTGTGACTGATTTGTGTGTGTGATTGATTTGTGTGTATGTGACTGATTTGTGTATGACTGTGATTTGTGTATGTGACTGTGATTTGTGTGACTGTGATATGTGTGTGTGACTGATTTGTGACTGTGATATGTGTGTGACTGTGATTTGTGTGACTGTGACGTGCATGACTGTGACGTGTGTGATTGTGATATGTGACTGTGATTTGTGTGTGACTGTGATATGTGTGTGACTGTGATATGTGCGTGCGCGCATGACTGATGTATGTGTGTATGCGTGTGTGTGTGTGTATGTGTGTGTGTGAGGTGTGACTGTGATGTCTGTGAGAGACCTGGTGAGTGCTGTGAGGTACGTGTGTGTGTGTGTGTAGAGACCTGGTGAGTGCTGCGAGGTACGTGTGTGTGTGTG
>VXCM01007812.1:0-22775 GCA_014773175.1 Lucifuga dentata | reverse complement strand
TATATATATATATATATATAAAATAAATAATTATAAAAACAATTTTTAAAAAATGCTAGGGGTATGATGGTTTACAACAGTTTGGAGTCACGGTGTTGGGGTCATGGTTCAGGACGGTTGGTGCACTAAAGGAACTAAATTCTATAACCTCATGCTTTTATCTTCCAAAATAATACAATTCGTCATGAATTTTTGCACATAATCCAAAAAATATATACCAAAAATTAAGACGTCACTTTGCCACCAGAGCTGTCCAGACCGTATTTAAGCTTTTTGATGCGTGGAAACATTTCTGTGAACATAATGATGATAGATAATCACAGCTGTGCACATTCTGACTGGCTGCATTTATGTCATTTTCATAGAGAAACAACAAAGTTTTATTATGTTAAAAGAATCAGGATGGCAGCCATCAAGTTATAAAATATAAACTTTAAACAGTTTACACTGCTACATGTTCTTCATTAAAGGGCCATACCACCCATTTTGTATGTTTGAGCCTAATACAGTATATTTAATTTTCATGCATGTAACTGTTACTGACAATCATTTCCCAAAGCATACTACTGGAACGGTGAATTAAAAATGTTTTTCCTACCTTCCAGACCTCCATTGGTTTCAGTTCATTCTGCTATTAAAATCAACTTGTTGATACTTGAAACGTTCTTGGGATAGGTAATCCATCATCACCAACAAGACGTGTATTCAGGTTTTTTTAGAAGTTATGTAATTTTAGTGTTTAAGCTCAATAAAAAGCGTGGAGTGAATGTATGCCTCCACCGGGGAATATAGTCCCAAAAGAAGACCTGCGTTTATGGAAAAATTTAAAGGACCGTGACTTCATAAGGCTGTGTAACTATTAGCAGGAGAAACATGGATTTTTAAGGTGGGTGTATCACTTGAATATTAGTTTGTAAAAGATTAAGAGATTTTGCAAAATATCAGGAAAGCTGAAATACGGTTTTATCCTTTGGGAAATGATTGTCAGTAACGTGTATGAAAATTGAATATATTAGGTTCAAACATGCAAAATGGGTGGTATGGTCCTTTAATAATGGCAAACCAGTTAGCTATCATATTCATCATCTAACCAGGTGTTAACCAGATTTTCAGTGGGGGTCAGCCTCACCTGCACCACCTCTCCCCACTCCAGCAAGTACATCAGGCAGTAATATATGGTATGGGAGTCAGAAATGATGCATTGAGTGAGTGAGTGAGTGTGTGTGTGTGTGTGTGTGTGTGTGTGTGTGTGTGTGTGTGTTTTAATGCTGCAGGGGGCTCTTCATCATTGGATGGTTATTGATTGGTTTGTTGGTGGGTGTTTATGGGTGACAGGAAGAGACTGAATATGACCTCTGCAGGAAGTACAGTTTAATGAAGGTTACTCACACACACACTTTATACTCCAGAGTATTTACTGACTTAAAAGGTTATTTTAAGGCTTTAGAAGTTTATTAGTGAAAAAGTCCCATATTTGGCTTCTGGCTCCAATCTGTCGACCAGTTTTGGTGGTCCGGGATCCAGTTCAAGTCATGGTGGAGATGCTGTTAAATGTTTTAGGATGCTTGAATCCATCTGTTGCAGTTCATCTTACAGTCTTCCCCTTTTAACTTTTCCTCTCTGCACATTCACACAGTTACACCATGAGCTTGAAAAGGAATTCCTGCATGTCGGTTAAATTATTGACCATTTATGAATCCAGCATTGAAAATATTCTGCAGCAGTTCTGTAACTTTCAAGATCACTGTGCTGTCCAAATCAGCAGTACAGTGAAAAACCTGTGTTTATTTTAATATGTACTTTATACCTTTGTACTGTTTGGTAGGTTCCTGACCAGTGACCAGCTTTTTAATCTGTCTTTTGTTTCTGTGTGTGAGTGTGCGTTTTAGGCAGGATGAGTTAGTCATGAATCACCAAAGCCTCTCGTCAGGCAGGATTTAAACAGTTTACTTCAGAGGAGTAGGGTNGGGCAGCTGTTAACAAGCAGGAGGCAGTTTTAATTAGCCATGCTGCTGTTGAAGAACTAATCAAGCTTAAGTAGGGATCTCATGCACACACGCGTGTGCATGCATGTCAGCATGTTAGCATGCTGACAGCTTGTGGAAGTGAAATGTCCCCATCAGGCATTATTCATGTTGGGGTGGGNGAAGCAGAGGGGGACGCTGGAGTGGGCTACTTTGATTTGCACACAATGAAGCAGAAAGTTCTGCATTTGTTTTTTGTGTTTCCTTTGCCCTTAACCTCTTCTTGTGCCGCCATCGCTGAACATGGCGGTCATAAACAAGTTTGCTGCACGGTATGCAGTCTTTTCCATCTGTACTCACAAAAGTCTTAAAGGACCACACCGGTGATTTTGCATGTTTGAGCTCAAACAATACAAGTTGCATACACGTGACGTTACTGACAGCCATTTTCCAAAATATACTACTTAAAGGACCATACCACCCATTTTGCATGTTTGAGCTAACATATTCAGTTTTCATGCATGTTACGTTACTGACAATCATTTCCCAAAGGATAAAACTGTATTTCAGCTTTCCTGATATTTTGCAAAATCTCTTCATCTTTCAAAATCAAATATTCAAGTGATACACCCACCTTAAAAATCCATGTTTTTCCTGCTAATAGTTACACAGCCTTATGAAGTCACGGTCCTTTAAATTTTTCCATAAACACAGGTCTTCTTTTGGGACTATATTCCCCGGTGGAGGCATACATTCACTCCACGCTTTTTATTGAGCTTAAACACTAAAATTACATAACTTCTAAAAAAACCTGAATACACGTCTTGTTGGTGATGATGGATTACCTATCCCAAGAACGTTTACAGTATCAACAAGTTGATTTTAATAGCAGAATGAACTGAAACCAGTGGAGGTCTGGAAGGTAGGAAAAACATTTTTAATTCACTGTTCCAGTAGTATGCTTTGGGAAATGATTGTCAGTAACGTTACATGTATGAAAATTGAATATATTAGGCTGAAACATGCAAAATGGGTGGTATGGTCCTTTAAGTAGTAAATTTTAGAATTGTTTTTCCTACCTTCCAGACTGCCATTGGTTTTATTCCATTTCAGTATGCCATAATACAATATAGGTGATTTTTGTGGCATACTGAAATGAAACCAAAGGCAGTGTCTATATATATATATATATATATATATATATANATTTTTTTTTTTTTTGTCAAACTTTATTTAACGTTCCACCACAGAGCCGCACAGAAGACAATGTATGTCTCAGCCAGGGAAAATAGTTGCAGAATAAGATGTGTTAGGCAGGAAAAACGCTGAATTTTCAGGTGGGTGTAACAGCTGAACATTTGTTTTTGAAAGATTAGGGGATCTGGAAAAACAACAGGAAAACTAAAATACTATTTAGGTTTAGATTCGTGTGTGACATGTTGTAAATGTTTGCTTGCTAAGTCTGTATTTTACTACACAGGAGGGGGCAGTTATCATTTCACCCCTCATGTTTTTTTTTAATTGTGGAGAGTGCTGCTAATAATTGCTAACGTCCAGTGAAGAGGATTGACAGCCCCATTCAGTTTAGTTAATCAGGAAAGAGTGAAAACCGTAAACAACATTTGGTGCTCTGACCTCAGGTTTCCCTCTCAGGACAGCATTAATATCCTTCATAGTTCCACAGAAAAGCGCCTGCATGAGACTAATTTAGCCTTTTAGCCCCGTTTGTGCTGTCATGTAATCACTGGTTTTATGTATGAGACATTTGCATTAATGATTGCATTACAGTCCCAGTAAAAGGTGTTGTGTTCAAGATTCCCCCAGGAAAGTGGGTAGGGTCCAGTAACTTGACCTTAATAAAATGGCAGCGGGAAATGCTGCTGGCTGTTTAATTGGACCCAAACAGCAATGCCAACATGAGGCGTAAGCAGCCAGCAGCATCAGGAACGGTAGCATTTCCATTGGCTATGGCTGCCATTACAGTTACCGTCCCAGTTTCATTTTCTGGCTCCTGTTCAACATGTGGGACACATGCTGCGTTCGTGCTACCTCAGAAGTTGGATTTTTCCAACTTCCTACTTGGAAAAATGTGTTTGAACAGCATTTGAAGTTGGAGCTCTGACAGGGAAACTCGGACCAGAATGATCTACCCTGACTTTATGAGTATGATGTCATTCAACATGGCAGCACCGTGGAAGTGAGCTTTATGAATGGAAATGATCAGCTAACAGCAGCATAAAGTATTTTTTCTTGCCTGACATTGAAATAAAAAGGTCGGAATATATCACCATGGTAACTATCTACAGTGTATAATAACTGTTTGCCATTGATATGTAAGTGTAAATAATTTCAGAATATTACTTCTCTGCACAAATGTTTAATGCTGTGATTAATATCATAGTAAAACAACACAACCAAAACAGTCCTGTAATCTAACTTTACTTTAGTTAGTATTTATTACTAAGTTTATTTAATCTGACAGTATTTATTGGTGTACAGCTATGATTTTTTGTTTACATTTGGCTGGAATGGTGTGAGGTCGGAAATCGGAACTTCCAACTGAGAAAAATCCGATTTCCGAGGTAACGCGAATGCAACCGTACAGGACCAAACAGGATCTTGGGGGCGGGGCTACTGCACTGCATTGTGCTGATTGGTCACAAAAACCGCCGTATCACTGACACTGTGACAGCCGTTAGCAGGCTTTATTCCTGCAATGCGTTTGGAAAGTCAGTAACAAGCAAACAAAGCCTAAATACCCACTTCTCACCATTCTGCATCTTCTGTGTGTAAATCATCGTCCATGTCTGTAAGCTGCCGGTGTAGCCACGCCCTCCTTTTTATGGATCGATCCATACAAGCCGCAAAGCGCTGATTAAACAAACGTCTTACCAGGCAAAGGTATACAGTGAAACTCAGCATCTCGCTTTCCACCAGCAAACACGGTGGAAGGCGAGGTGCTGATGGTTTGTTGTGTTTGACTNGCATCTCGCTTTCCACCAGCAAACACGGTGGAAGGCGAGGTGCTGATGGTTTGTTGTGTTTGACTACCTCGCCACATTCCGTGATGATGGCCGCCGTCATCACGTCAGAGCTGTTTCTCCTGACGGTGGTAGAATCGATGCATCGGCTTCTCCTGCTGCAGGTGAGCTGCAAAGGTTTCCAGCATCAAACACGTTCAAAAGAAAGCAGTTAAAAGGCTTTTTTTGCTGACGTGCTGCAGATCGCTCTCATCTGATGTGAGAAGCTGAATCTGATTGGGTGGCAGAAACCTGCATATTCTCACCAAAGATCCTCCATGCAGAAACTTTAGCAAGGAAATTATTTTCTCACTGCTTATCCTTAACTGTTTTGTTTTTTTACTGCCCCTTTTAGGAAGTAGAGCAGGTAAACGTATCACTATACAGCACAGCTTGGACACACACACACACACACACGTTTGTGAAGACAGCGTGTGTGCCCCCAAACTCACAGTGCCTCTTTAGTTTTACCACAATTATTCCCTGATGCTTAAAAACTTAAAGTGATGGTTGTTTGCTTGCTGGCTGCTGGTGGAAGCACAACGTTCCTGCTGCTCAGGTTCTGCTGCTGCTGCTGCTCAGGTTCTGCTCCTGCTGCTCAGGTTCTTCTGCTGCTCAGGTTCTGCTGCTGCTGCTGCTCAGGTTCTGCTCCTGCTGCTCAGGTTCTTCTGCTGCTCAGGTTCTGCTGCTGCTGCTGCTCAGGTTCTGCTCCTGCTGCTCAGGTTCTGCTGCTGCTCAGGTTCTGCTGCTGCTGCTGCTCAGGTTCTGCTGCTGCTGCTGCTCAGGTTCTGCTGCTGCTGCTTAGGTTGCAGCTGCAGCAGAATCAAAATTCTACTGATATTAGCTGCAGCTAATATCAGTAGAATCCCGGGGAGTGGTGGCTGTGTTTTCATATCTGTCTCTATTCATTTTCTCTCTCTCTCTCTGCTGCAGTTGCTCGGTATGCAAATGAGCAGACAGGAGGGCGGACACGTGCATCTTCCTCCTAAGGCATGCGTGCATGTTTGTGCCTGTTAATTTGCATGTGATTGAAGGGGAGAGTGTACAGCCAAAGTACTTTCAACAGACCATATTGCTCCACCTCTGCATCTTTCTGGCATTCTGAGTCTCATTGAACTGACTGATGTCAGGAACCAAATGTGGCACACAGGGCCTCGATTACTGAATAAGTCAGCAAATACAACAAATTTAAACACATTTACAGCAAACTATAGAAAGTAGAAGTTGTATTGTATCTTGACATAAAACTAGCTAACATGATAAAGCCTAAATTTGTGTTTTTCTGTTACTAAAGTGACAGTTTTGTAAATTTATTGGTGCTGATGATGACAGTTGATGACAAGTTTGATAAATGTTTACTGGTTACAGCTTCTCGTATATGAAAAGTTCCAGGCTTTCTTGAGTTGGTCTGACAAAATGCTCAGTAGTCATCCCCTAAATAATGTCATATTATATCATATATCAACGGATTGATAACAAAGTATATTTGACACAAATATATTGTGATATCTGATTTTGGCTAACTGTCTATGATGCAAGTTTTGTTTGACAAAAGTTTGAGAAACATAATTAAAAGTTCTCCGTGTCGGCAGCCCCGTCAGGTACAGGTTATGTTTAGGTCACGTGGTCAGTAAACGTCAGAACTCTCACCTGCCTCCATCTTCATCACAGTTACATTACATGTAGCAGTCAGAGTGAGAGAGGAAGAGGGGGAAAGACCGGATCAGCTGAAACTTTAATGACAGCAGCATGAGACTAGACAGGTATGGATGTGGCTGTCATCAGGAGAATGAGGGATGCTGGACAGACTGACGGAGGAATGTCAGCACTGTGACTCTTATTTTCCGAACGGTGGATTGCAGGTTCTGCTGATGGCAGATTCAGGACTTTAGATTTTGGTGCTTGTGCGTTCCATCATGGGCTGATGAGAAGCAGCAGCAGCACGTTTCAGCTGGATAACTGAGCCTTTGGACCAGATTAAGAAACGTCAGCGCATGATTTACCGTGTCGATATGCACAAATATCGTCACGTAACCACGTTCCCTCATTCATACATGTTTTTTAGTGTTTGCCTGGAAAGAGGCGTTATTACAGTATTTCCTTATTTACATGTTGGGATAATATTCATAAAACAGTGTCGCACTAAAATTAAAGGACCATACCGGCATTTTGCATGTTTGAGCCTAATATATTCAATTTTCATACATGTAACGTTACTGACAATCATTTCCCAAAGCATACTACTGGAACGGTGAATTAAAAATGTTTTTCCTACCTTCCAGACCTCCATTGGTTTCAGTTCATTCTGCTATTAAAATCAACTTGTTGATACTGTAAACGTTCTTGGGATAGGTAATCCATCATCACCAACAAGACGTGTATTCAGGTTTTTTTAGAAGTTATGTAATTTTAGCGTTTAAGCGCAATAAAAAGTGTGGAGTGAATGTATGCCTCCACCGGGGAATATAGTCCCAAAAGAAGACCTGCGTTTATGGAAAAATTTAAAGGACCGTGACTTCATAAGGTTGTGTAACTATTAGCAGGAGAAACATGGATTCTTAAGGTGGGTGTATCACTTGAATATTTGATTTTGAAAGATGAAGAGATTTTGCAAAATATCAGGAAAGCTGAAATACGGTTTTATCCTTTGGGAAATGATTGTCAGTAACGTAACATGTATGAAAACTGAATATATTAGGTTCAAACATGCAAAACGGTTGGTATGGTCCTTTAAGATGTGCTTCATCTGGTTACAAATTTCAGCAATATGTGTTTAAATGTTTAAAACTATCTGCCTCACATGTGTTAATGATCAATAACTTTGATAAACAAACTTAGCTGAACAGTTTGTAAATGGTGAGTTGTGATCTCACACACATTCTCATTGTGCTCAGCTTATTCATAACCTCATTTGCTGCACTGTGTCACACACACACACACACACACACAGGGCTACAGCTAGTAGTGTTGTTATTATTGATCAAATTATTGATTTGTTCGTCTCAGAAATGTCAAAAGGATAAATGTCCATCCAGTTAGCGGAGCCCATTTATGAGACCTGATTGTATTTTAATGCGTACAACCCAGATTATTCATCTGTGAAGTGTTTATATTCCCTTCAACACGATGATTTTCTGGTGTATAGTTAAGGCTCACTGTCATTTACAGATTTTTCATGCAAATACACAGATTCTTTTTAATTCAGAGTTTTACATCAGTTCGTGCATGAACCACGAAAGCAGAGCAGCCGTTGACCAAGAGATAAAGGATAAAAATAGAACCATAAATATGAAGAAGCAAAGGCAGAACTTTCATCCAAAAAAAAAAAAAANCAAAAAAAAAAAAAATACAGCTTCTCTAGATAATGAGCCCAGTATTTCTGTCTCATATTGAGAAAACTTTTGATACCCCTCTCTACCTTATTTTTATTACTGCCGTTGTGTATATGTGTGTGTGTGTGTGCGTTCATTGACTGATGTACTATAGCGTCCTCTGTACATCTGCTGGTCTCTGCTGCTGTCGGGCTTCTGTCCACCCAGGCCGTGGCTTCTTTACTGCTGTGAATGCCTCTGATTGGTCTGCAGGGTGCAAGCGGCGAGGTCATGGGGGTCATGAACACAGACATGAGTTTGCTGCTTAGTATTCAGGCAGCACTATGCCACTTCAAATCAAACCCCACAATCAATACCATGGTGAGTAAAACTAGTTCATTGGTGGAGGGCTGCTGATATAAAGTAAATATCGTACCTCTGACAGCTACAAAAAACAAAATCTCCATGTTTGACTCATACTAACAGGCTGCTTCTTCTTCTGTTCATTTAAAACAAGCCACAAATGTAAAAGACATCACTTCCTGCTACCACACACAATTCATTCTGGAAAAATCCTACTAGAGGCTGTTTAAACCCTGAGTCACTAGCTGGTTAAACTAAACCTTCATACACTAAAGCTGGGTGTACATCGTGTACGTATTACAATATATTTAGCTTTTTCTTGAGAAGTCTCCAGTTTGTCTTGTATTTCCCGACTGCACCAGATCACTGGCAACGCATTTGATTTAGGTAAACAACAAGGCGTGTCCCGCCTCCTGGCCCCTGACGTCACAGGTGCCGAGCTCTGGCCCAGCTTGTTGCTGGGGCTGAAGAACGCTGGCACGGGAATGCTGGTTCTCGGCTGAGCACCGGTGTTTTTGCAGTGGGAACGCGAAGAACGGTGTTCAGTTTGGCTCCGGCACTGACACCGGCCCCTGTCGGAAAGGGGTATATGTAATTTCATGCTGTCCCAGACCAAAGATGACCAACATGAAAGAATCATGGTTGATATCTTTGGTCATGGTTCCAAAACCGTGGTCCTACATCGCACTGAGAGCTGGTCCAGAGACGGACGATTTAACGGTCATACAACCAAAGACAGCCTGGGACAAAATTCTGACAGTGTCAGAAAATTAGGATGCTGCTATGACCGGTCTGCTAACCAACCAATAGGAATGCAGCGTGAAATGACGCGCTGGTCAAAGCGACACTGTTAACGCCGTTATGAATAAAGTTTGGAGGAAAAAACAACAACAACCCAAACTGAAGAGACGGAGGCAAAACGTGTGAAACGGAATTTGTTACTGTAACAAAGAAGAGTTGTGACAACAGAAGCGTGTTTATATGACGTCTCCTCCAGCATTACTGTGTCCGTTACCGCGTCTGTTACCGTGTCCGTTACCTTGACTGTTAATGTGTCCATTACCGTGTCTGTTAGCATGTCCGTTACCGTGTCTACTACCGTGTCCACTACCGTGTCCATTACCGTGTCCATTAGCGTGTCTGTTACCGTGTCCGCTACTGTGTCCGTTAGTGTGTCTGTTACCGTGTCCGTTACTGTGTCTGTTACCATGTCAGTTACCGTGTCTGTTACCGTGTCCGCTACCGTGTCTGCTCATAGACAGACGCAGCTCAGAGAATCACAGGTCTGGCTGAGTAAGGAGCCGCTCNTACCGTGTCTGCTCATAGACAGACGCAGCTCAGAGAATCACAGGTCTGGCTGAGTAAGGAGCCGCTCTCCTCCTCTGGTTTGGAGTTTTTTATGATACAAAGTTTGTTTCTTGTTTAGCTTCATTATTTTCCACCACAGCGGTGCAGATGGATGAGACACGCAGACGCCGTGTTTTCTTTTGACTTGTANATTATTTTCCACCACAGCGGTGCAGATGGATGAGACACGCAGACGCCGTGTTTTCTTTTGACTTGTAGAGTCAACGTACAGTCTACATGCATAAGACTCAACGTTAAGTTTATTAGACTCATGTCACACAATGTGGCTTCAATGACCTGATAAGATGTGTGTGATCTTACAGCCTTAAAATATTTTATACATACATCCCGGAAACCTGCAGTTCTTCAACGCAGTGTTGTAGTCACAGAAATTACCTGGAAAATGATAAAATATAGCTTCTGTAAGAACAATGAGCCTGCTCAGGTTTGAATGTGCAGCAGCATTATGATCAGGTTTGTGAATTGTCTCAGTTATGACAAGCTCCCATGATTTATTTTGGCGAACAGCTGACATTGTGGCTCATTCACAGGTGAGAAGTTGAAATAGCGTTTGGCGGCTAGCGGATCTGAATGCAGCAGAATTAGAGCTGTGCCATATCATATGCTTCATGATAAATGGTATAAATTTACATGTGATATAAGTTTGCCATGTCACAACATTATTTCCCACCGTTTGGACTGGCATCATATCGTTAACAGGACAAAAAGTCGCTGCTTCGCTAATTTCACTCCGCCATTTGCTTTTTCTCTCATAAGGACGACGCTGTTCTTGACTGAATCAGCATCACTTCCTGCTTGTTTTGCATCTCAAACAGGGCTGGATATCAGTTCTGATCTCCCAATTTGATTCGATTTCAATTTTCAAAGCCTTGATTTGATTTGATTCAATTCAGTTAAATTCTGGAAAATTTTGCTAAGAGTTATGTCATCTAAATTACATTATTGTATAAAAAATGAAGACATTCATTCAAATTACATGCTGAAAACTGAATGAGTGTTTTAAAGTAAACAGGTTCAGGCTGACCTTTGACCTTTGGGTGACTGTAGAGGCTCTGACACTCTTTGACCTCCACATGTAGCTTTGTGTAGCCGCCTCACTAACATGTTTTCATGTTGCTCAGTGTTCCATGATTCCAGGATTTGAAGCATGTTCCTAAATCCCTCGTTGTCACGGCAACGCTGTAAGGACGCCTGTCCTCCATATAAAAGCAGTAACGACTGGCTTATTTTTTTGATGGAGGTGAGGCAGATGCAGCTTGCAGGTTGATGACATCTACGTCATCTGTCTTTATTCAGGTGTCGTGCTGCAGACTTCACGGCGGCGGCATGACGCTTCATCAAGCGGCTCCACAAGTGCATCATGTCGCCACAAAATTTTAGTTCTGAGTTACATATTTTGCAAATGTTCTTACTTTTGTTGGGCTCGTTTGTGTCCTTTTGCTTTTGAAAACCAAAGCGGAGTCCCAGACGCCATGTTGTTTTTAATACAAGCTTGGTCTTCTATGCTTTTTCTTTGTCCCACAGAACTTATGCTACTAGCATTCAATTAAAAATTACACTATTTTAAAGATCAATTTTTTTATTTTATGAAACAGTATTGTAATAATTTAAATTTGATTTGCAATTAATCAAAAAAATTGATTTGACACTACTTTGTCTGCATGAACCACTGGCAACATTCAGCCAGAAAGTCACCTGAAAAACAAGAAATTAACCTGTGTGTGTGTGTGAGTGTGTTCTAGGCTGAGAAATAATTGGTAGACTATTATAAAATAAAAACAAATATTGGGGTAATTCATTTAAAAAAAAAAAGAAACCAAATGGGACCACATTAAATAAACAGTGATAATTGAAGGTCATTCATAAAACTTCCTTTAAAGGCAGGCAGACTCTGTACGACTTTCAGTCATCACTTGTTGCCTTATCGTACACGGTACAATTAAATCAACCATCTTCACGGCTTCTCTGTGCTTACACTGTAACAGAAGCTCTGTTTGCTTCGTCTGTTGACCGTATCAACAGAGTTTCATTAAAAACACGGCTCTGCCTGTAATTCCTCCTAATTCCTCATAACAACTATAACTGGATGCAAAAGTAGAGTTCCATCTAATCCTCTATTTTACAAACTACAAATGTCAACATTTTCTGATGTTGTAAACCATAATGTTGGACAAATTATGTTTTTAGGTAAAAATCAAGAACTAACAATAAATATTCAACAAGTGTTTAAAGGAGGAGAGAGTCAGTATGATCTTAGAGGAGTTTATATGTTTCACATTCCAAAAATTAGAACAGGAAACAAAAAGAAGTATATCAGTGACTGGTATTTATATGTAGAACAAGATGGAAAATGAAATTAAATTATGTAAAACTCTAAAAAAAAAAATGTAAATGGATGTTTAAAATTAATGCAATTAAAAAAATATGAAGAAATTCTATGAATGATTGATGTTTTAGATCATGATTGTGTTTGTATGTATGTGAAAATGTATATGTAGAGTATTTTCTTTATTATGATGAAGGTGGCACAATGAATTAGTGACCAGAGACTTTTTATGCTTAAACAATGAGATATGTGAGAAGCGTAGGCTTTACAAGCTTTGTCTTCAGCCTACAGCTTTTCAGTCCACAGAGGACATGTGGGATATGTCTGTGTGAAATATGGTAACAAACTGTGATTTGTGTGTGTGTGCGTATTGTACAGTTTTGAATATTGAATGACCAAAATTTTGTTAAAAAATAAATAAATTCACAATGTAGAGGTAGGACTGGTGATATGGCCTAAAAATAAAATCTCTGTTTTTTTTCACATGATGGCCGATTTGCGATTTTAATTGATTTTTTTTCTTTTCTTTTTTTTNTATTAAAAAAAAAAAAACTATTTCAAATGAGTATTTTCTTTATTAAAATAATAAATTGTCAGGCTTTCTAACCAAAACCTTTCACAATAAAAGGTTTTAGCAGGATGTCCAGCTTCCTGTCTGCTGCCTCTTGATGCTCTGACATGCAGTATTCCACCTACAGACCCGTTTGCTGCACGCCGTAACGTTTATAGGAGTTCCGTGCCGTGAAACGCAAAACCAAACAACTTCCAAATGATGAAGAGACGTTACCTTTTTTAGAAACGAGCTCATCTTCAGTTGAAGTGTTTGTTAGCATCTTGCTGCATGTCTGACCTGCTGAAAGCTTCGTGGGCGTGACATCAGCAAACGTGACGGACCATTGATTGGTGAAAATGAAGACCGTGTCTGTGTCCGCTGTAGGCGGAGCCATGGACACTCATGGACACGCAAAAGTATAAACAAGGCTTGTAGGTTTAACACGCACAAAACGGGAACGGGCTTGATTGACAGAGAGCGACCCGCTGCCGCATTTTCCCCATTAAAAATAGTTAGATATTAGTTTGTTTTTTTTTTAAAAACAACTTTATTTTCCGATTTAGCCATTTTACACATCATGCCAAAATGTAAACTTAAATTAATCTATTAAATCGATTTATCGCCCAGCCCTATGCAGAGGTAATGCATCGTCAAACCCAGATAGATGTAAACCCAAGAAGAAGAGGAAACAGAAGGATTAAAACGGAGAAAATGAAGAGGAAAATGCTGTGTTGGACAGGCAAAGTCTACTCTGCTTTCTGTCACAGCTTTGTAATCTGTGTTTTCTGTCCACTCATTGAGGAATTCACACAGCTGATAAGGCTGGAATGGCTGCTGAGTAGTAACAGCCAGACACCAAGGCTAGTTTATCTCTTTGCTAGTTATATGCTCATGGTTATATGCTCGTGGTGCTGCACCACGTTTGCTGTTACTAGAGCTGCTCTGCTCAGGTAGCTTCAGCACGAATCAGATCAGCTGTCAACCACAATTTCTGACATGCCAGAAATCCTTTCAGGCATTCCACAGCCAAATTATTCCTCGATTCTGTAAATCTTGCCTCAGGACCCTGCTTACACAGCACATCTAACGGCTGTGTGCAGGGTGGAAATTCAGCCCGACTCTAAAATGAGTCGGGTTTGACCAAATTGGGGTAAAATTGGCCTGAAAAACATGCAGCATCTGCTAGGCTTAAGTTAATCAGCACATCAGTGTCTCCTAATAGCTGACTGTGACGCTCACAGAGGTTTACGCTTCATTAAGAAGCGCAGAATATGTGAAAAATCTGATAAAATCTTTACACTTAAATAAGCAAAATAATCAACTGGACTTATATATCACATTTGTTGATCGCGAACACATTTCAGGGTAAATGCAGTTTAAACCATCACCCGGATTTCATACCAATGGAATCTACCGTCAGACAGAAACAGTCTTAATTTGAGCATGACGTGTTTTATGAAGAGTTTATCTGACATATAGCATCGCCTCTTTCCACGCAAATGATGCTTTACGAATTATTAAATCTAATCCAGATTATTTTAGACCTGAGCCATTTCTCCTTTGTGGAGATTTTGTAGACGTATGCAGATGTATCCCACAAAGTAACCTCGGTTCAACCCTCAATCCTACCTCAATGCTCTTGTGTAAGGCAGCAACCCTACAGCTCCAGTGCTCTTTGCACCTTTCCTCTAATCTTCAGATGTAGACAAGTCAGATTAAAAATCAATATCACGATCAGGGTCAATGACCTATCACATTGTAATGACATCAGATAAAGTTTGTTCATTGAACATCACGTTGTAGAAGCGTAAACATCACACTGATAGGCAGTGATTGATTGATCCTTTCTTGTATTTTACCTGTGTGAATCAATAGAGGAGCTTTTATAGGAACCAGTGCACATTCATTTCTAATTTGATTTGCTTCCAGGAAGTGTGTTTGACATAATGCCATCTGGGATTATGGTGTGATTCTCCAGCACATGGAGTGTATTTCATGTGTGTGTTAATGTTTGTGCATCATAGGATTTGTTGGCCTGTACTTCATGGCAGCTATGGAGGTCAGTCTCACACAAAGCATGGGCAGTTTGGGTTAATACCACAAACCGCCATGCTGTCTGCTGTTTGATGGTACTCTAAACACTGCTAGCATGCATATATATATAAAACATAACACAAACACACAGCATCACAGTAATGTGTTCTCACCTCACACCTCTCACCAAAAAATGTGGAATTTTTCTGATTGTAATTGTTAAAATGTAGTAATTCCAACAAGCATTCACCATCGCAACAGTTTAACCTTCTGCTACTGACTGTTTTCTTGAGTTTAGTGAGCTCTTTTATGCATTTCTGAAGAATAATTTGCTAAACTGAGGTAGTGAAAGTTTGTCTTCCACAGACTGAGTGTATTCTGCTGCTCTCAGGTTTAAAAAAAAAAAAAAAAAAAAGTCTCCAGAGAATTTCACCTTGATTTATGCCTCCTGATTGTATTCTAGTAGTTATGGTGACAATTAGCTTCAAAAATGCTGTCAGATTACTGCAGCTGTAGAAGTTGTACTGTATATGTAGTTTGTAGATGTGTATGTCGAGCTTGATTGGTTTGAGCCATTGAGGTTGATTACCTGGAGGGTATAAGAGGTGACTTGCTGTGGATTTTGGTTGTTTGCACTGGTGCTGATAGTTGTAACGTTTGTGCGAGTGTCACCCACACAACAGTGAGATGAATCTGTGCCTGAGCCTCCTCATTCGTCCAGAATAGGCCAAGATGACGAGATGCTAGCACATGTTCAAACAATGCATCCCAAACTGTAAGAGGGAGTGTATCAAAAACGGCTATGAGCAGCTTCTCCATTCTGAATCCTCCACACAGTTACAAAATCTGGGATGTACATGGACATCCCAGATTGTGAAAAGGCTCCATGTGGATCCTACGCTACGCCCTGTAGCGTAGGATCGTAGTGCAGGAATGCCTCTGTGAGCATCTCAGTGTTTCCCACAGGTTGAAAATGTACTTGTGGCGGTGGACTGGCATGGGATTTTTTTCCTCTAAAGTGGATTAAAGATGACAAAACCTAATCATGGGATGTTTTTCAGGACCTCTTTACCTTCGAAACAACAGTAATTACAAATTTCTTCCATGTTTTACCTCCTTACCCGTTATGAGCATGGTCGTAGGCTTACGTGTTGAAGCTGCATCTTCCTCTCCGGTGTCTTTTTCAGATGGTCATGAAGTCCAGAACCTCTGCTCTCATTTTCTGTTAGTTTTTTTTCTTTTCTGACTTTTGCTGACGGCTCATTGTGAGAGTTTACAGGAAGATCGGGGCAAACGTTTTGACTTTCCTGTGCGAGGCGAACCAAACCATTTTCCTCTTGACAGGGAACATTAAATTATTTTAGATCGCTCTCTGTCAAGAAAAATATGGAAATGCAACTTACAGGTTTTATTTGACTCCCATATGCTAAATAAAATTTTCACAAATTACCATATTTGGCAAGATAGCCTAGTGAGTGATTTGACAGCAAGTGGGCTCTCTTAGGGCCCCTCTTGGTCCAGGGCCTGAGACATCTGACCTGGTTATCCCCCCCTTGTCGGCAGCCTTGAGCCTATGTATGGGAAACACTGGATCATCTGTCAAAACAGCATATTGCCTTCTTTTCAATTCCAGGCTTTCCAAGGATGCCAGCATCCATATACCCACAATCCCTTGTGTTTTGGCTTATTCTCTCATTCTTTTTCTGTATTTGGTTTAAGTCATGCACTCTCTTCTTACAAACAGCCATGCAGTTCTTCAGAAAGACAAATGGGACTTGCATTTTCAGCCGTCTTAGCACAGTTATTTGGTGCTGCTTCCTGCTTTGTTCTCAGTGGCACTAAAGAAGTGAAGAATCCGTGTGTGGAACGCATTCTGAGCTAAGAGCCTGGATTTACCCACTGTGACTGTAATGCTGCTGCTATTACAGCAACTTCACATATTCATCCATGTGTGGCAAATGCCTGTGTGTGTGTGTAAAGGTTTGAGTAACGCTGTCTGTGGCTGGTATNATCCATGTGTGGCAAATGCCTGTGTGTGTGTGTAAAGGTTTGAGTAACGCTGTCTGTGGCTGGTATTCAGTTTCCAGACACACATGTGCAGCACCCAGGGGTCACAGAAATGCGAAGGCTGTGGTTGCTAGGAGACCATTTCACCGCACTTTTGTGTTCAAGAGCCTTCAGCATGAACTACTTCATCACACCTACAGGTGCACAATTACACAGTAACCACCATACAAACACACTACAAGCTCTATTCTCTGTTTCTCTGTCTGCCTTCCTCCCTCCTCCTGTCTGTGTGTGTGTGTGTGTGTGTGTGTGTGTGTGTGTGTGTGTGTGTGTGTGTGTGTGTGTGTGAACAGACAACACAGACAGATGGCTGATGAATGGCCGTGACAAGTTTTAAGCTGGAAATGCTCTTTCTTTCTCTGGAGATGGAGTTTGTTGTGGAGGAGAAATCATCTTAAGTGCACAGTCAAGCTTAGACTAATCTGTCAAGCTGAGCTTATTTAATTAAAAGCTTCCTGTAGTGAAAAATCTCTGCTGTAGAGGTTAAATGTAATTTCTGAAAATAATTATAGGAAGTATTTTTATTTCCTATTCCTTATTTCCTTGTTGGCATCAACAAATAAAATGTAGTCTTTTGCATGCAGCTCCAGTCGTCCAAAAGGTCTCAAAGTTACTAAAGATATAAGAAATAATCATGTTTTTAAAGGATCATACCAGTGATCCTGCATGTTTGAGCCCAGTATAAACAATCCAGATACACGTTACGTTACTAACAACCATTTCCCAAATTATACTACTTTAGCAGTAAATTTTAGATTGTTTTTCCTACCTTCCAGACTGCAATTGGCTTCTGTTCATTCCAGCATGCTATAAAAATCTACATGTAGAGACTTAAAACACGCTTGAGATAAATAATCCAACACAGCGAACAACAAGTCTATTAGGTTTTTTTTTTTTTTTTTTANGTTTTTTTTTTTTTTTTTTAAGTAATTTTATTTAACTGATCCAACATGAAGCTGTGTGGAAGACGATGTATTTCTCCGCCAGGAAATATAGTCCCAGGAGAAGTCGGCTTTTACGGAGAATTCAAAATGACTGTGCCTTCTAAATCACGCAAAAGTGTTAGAAGGTGAAAGAAACGTTGAATTTTAAGGCATGTGTATCACCTAAACATTTGATTTTGAAAAATTAGGGGATTTGAAAAAATAAAAGGAAAACTAAAATACGATGTTATGTTTTGGAAAATGGTTGCCAGTAACATAACTTGTGGGTTGTGTATGTTGGGCTCAAGCGTGCACGATTGCCGGTATGATTTCCTCTTAACTTCCTTTAAGAGGAAGTTTCAAGGTTGGTGAGGAAAGTGACTTCTCAGCTAACACAGCACTTAAAGACATTTGAGACAAAACACAACAAAGATGGACTATTTGATGGACAGTGGTTCTCAATCTTGGCCTTTGTGAACCTCAGCACTGTTTATTTTCATCTTTCTTGATCCTGATTAGCTAAACACACCTGGTCTTTCTTATCATGTGTGTGTGTGTGTGTGTGTAGCAGGGAGAGATGCTGTGGCCGGGCAAGGCTCAGGACACAATCAGTACGTTAGATGAAAGGGATGAAGTGCGTTTACTGGAAGCAAAGCCTACCTCTGTGCGCTCGCTGCCCAGCTTGGTGCCTCCATATTCGATCAGCCTGTGACTGTGTGGACGTAAACGATCTGAACACAACGATTAGCCACATCCAGCATGTAAAAGTTCCCTACTTACATCGTAAATTACGTAGTCGTCATGTCAGCATGTTGCTCTTGGTTTTCTCTGTGGTTTGTCAGACTCAGGATCAAACCCATGTCACAGAATCTACGTTTAGGTTCATCCCATCTTTATGGAGGCAGGGAACACAAAAACTGATCATTATCAATATAATATAATATTTAAAGTGACAGACACATGATGCAACTTGATGTCTTTTTACTTGGAAAAATGAAAAAATACTTTTTGCCAGAAAAACATATCAATAGTAGCTTCATAGAAAGCAGAGATCTGTAACAATAAAGACAGAAATCTCTGTCTGTAACACCAGCATCTCTAGAACCAGCACTGTATGAAGCTGAAACTCAGCAGGTTTATTGATCAGGACCCAAGGACGTGCAGTGTCATGTGTGAAGTTGTTTGGATGAGCGGTTCTCAAATTGAGCTNGGACCCAAGGACGTGCAGTGTCATGTGTGAAGTTGTTTGGATGAGCGGTTCTCAAATTGAGCTGTGCAGGTAAAATGTTTACGGCAGTCGTGGAGGGAATTTTCATGGAAAAATCTAATTCCTTATTTGATTGCACCAAAAGTCAAAAGGTAAATTCCTGAATCAAAACCGACCATGCTGGAGAGAATGTGGATCGGTAAATGCTACTCATAGCCATATATTCTGGACATGTTCAAAAATAACCACATTCTTCTGGGAAACGATATGCAGACAGATCAAAACCATATTAGGATATAATGTACCTTCGAAGATATCTACTGTACTTTTGTAACTTTTCAGAGGAACATGTTCAAGGAAAAGATACATTTCTGATTAAAATTTTAACTGTGGCTTGTAAGAAAGCAATAACAAAGAAATGGAACAAAGCTGACCCCCCCAACTCTAGACCAATGCTGACAGATTGTTGAAGAAATTTATTGGCTGGAAAAACTGACACATAGTGAGACAACAGAAAACCCAGATGGAGGAAAAGTGGGAGAAATGGACATCATACAGAAACAAAGACAGCTGAAAACAGAGAAGATACACAAGGACAAAGATAATGACTTTGAGTTTTCCCCTAGTTTATATGTATGTTCATATGTATATGTATGTTTTTGTTCACTGAAAATCAATAAAAATAAAGTTATATAATAAAAAACATAATAATAAAAAAGTAGTCCACGTGGCAGGATACGCTCCGGGCGTGGCAGCACATGCTCCGGTCCAGTGACACGGTCTCAACTCGACCCTGTACAGCAAACAAAGCTAGCTCGTGCAGAACTAAATCATGGCAGGCTGTGGAGCACACCATAATGTCCGGCACATTCAGGCGTGTTTTCAACAGGCACTGCACCAGTGTTGTAAATATAAATTACAATCACTACTATAAGACGTGTAGAAACATATCAAACTACGCCTGATTTTAAATATGTTGAATCAAAAGTAAGGGGATATTTTTTTTACAGCAGTCTGTCTATGTTCCTGATGTGGAGAAAAGCCAGGGTAGGCCAGGGGCAGCAGAATTTAGATGTAACTAACACACACACACACACACCAGGGAAAAATCCTGTTGTGGGGAAGCTGTCTATATATTAACTTGCTACTCCTGCTGCTATTTTTAGCATGTGGGCGTTGAGGTCCAGATCTGCCCACTGGATCATGGAAGCTCCCCAGAGATTCCACCAAAACCTCTCCTGAAGGAACAGATCCAGCACAGGAGGGTGGCTGGTTAGAATGAAGCTGTTATGAAAAGAGACAAAACGCTGCCTGCCTGCCAGCAAGCCTCCGTCCTTACATAAGATGAGGACTGGTGGAAACGCTGGGTGGCTGAGGACTTAAAGAGCATTGACATGCGGAGCAGCGTTGATATCTCCTCTGCTGCAACAGATTACAGGCGTGTAGGCGGAGCCAGAGGCGCTATTTGCATTAGTGCTTTGATCTGGTGTTTTGCAGGGAAATCATTTCTACATTTTATCATTTTACTTTTAAAGGAACATACCGGTGATTTGAATGTTTGAGCCCAGCATTCAGTCCACATACACATTACATTACTGGCAACCATTTCCCAAAATATACTATGTTAGCTATAATTTTAGATTGTTTTTCTACCTTCCAGACTGCCATTGGTTTCAGTTCATTCCAGCACGCTATTAAAGTCTACCTGTAGAGACTTGAAACATGCTTGAGATAAATAATCCATCACAGTGAACAACACGTCTATTAGAGTTTTTTTTTTTTTTTNTTTTTTTTTTTTTGCTGAAGTAACTTTATTTAACAGATCCAACATAGAGCTACATGGAAGACGATGTATTTCTCTGCCAGGAAATATAGTCTGAAGGGAAGACGGCTTTTATGGAGAAATCAAAATGACCGTGCCTTCTACAATCGTGCAAAAGTGTTAGAAGGTGAAACTGAATTGTAAAGGTGTATGTATCAGCTGAACATCTGATTTTGAAAGAGTAGGGGATTTGAAAAAATAACAGGAAAACTAAAACACAGTTTTATGTTTTGGAAAATGGTTGTCAATAACATAACATATATACAGATTGTATATATTGGGCTCAAGCATGCACTATCTCCGGTATGGTCCTTTAAGTTTATTGTTCTCCAGTCATATTAATGTGCTGAATGGTCTGTCTGCTACACTTTGATCCACACCAACATGTTGATCTGTGTTAGATTTGGTTTGAATATTCATGGTCCCCAGATGATGAACTTTATCCTTCAGCATCATTTTTAGGTCAGATATTTCCCTTGAGCTACATTTTAAAACTTTTTACACATATACATAAAATCTGGTGTGGATATCAATAGAATATCACAGAGGAGTGTTTCTAATGATTTTGGTGACCTCTGACCTTTCCTTTAGCACCACCATCAGGTCCACATTTTCACCAGTATCAAAATCACTAGTGCCACAAACTTCAAAATTTAATGAAATGGTTGCCATCAAATTCCCTCAGTACGTACTCTCTCCCTCTCTCTCTCTCTCTCTCTCTCTCTCTCCAAGTTACCAGCTTTTTTACACGTGATATCTCGTGATCTAGTGTGCAGCTTGTCATGCCAGGCAGATTCCTGCTCCTGAGACAATGCTTCTTTTTTATTTAATAAGCCTGTGGTCATTCCTGTTGTGTGACATCACCTTCACACTTTACGGTTTTAACCTAGTTGCATTGTTGTAATGTTTTTAATTCTGCCCAACACTTTGATATTATGGAGTGTAATTAAAGTTATGGCCTCTAGAGACAATTAACGACTCCTAAGACATATCCTTTGCTGTTATATTTCTGGGGGCGACATGGTGGCTTAGCCTCACAGTGAGAGGGTCCTGGGTTTGAATGTGACCGGGTCCTTCCTGTGTGGAGTTTGCATGTTCTCCCGTGTCTGCGTGGGTTTCCTCCAGGCGCTCCGGTTTCCTCCCACCTCCAAAGACATGCAGGTTAGATGAGCTGGAAACTCTAAATTGACTGTAGGTGTGAATGAGTTTGTCTGTCCCTGTTGTCAGCCTGTGTTTGGCTGGTGACCTGTCCAGGTGTACCTGCCTCTCACCCAGTGACCACTGGGATAAGCTCCAGCTCCCCATTTACATAATATATGATAAGAAGGTTTGGATAATGGATGGATTGATGTTTCTGTATTCTTTCAAGTGAAAGGTGCTACAACAATCTGACATTGTCAGCAAGCTGCTATAGATCCTATTATGGTGACAAGAAAATTTTCAATTCATGGAAAACTAGTTCATTGCCTGTTGAAAACGTGCATGTTCAGTCCGGGCTGGACTTTATGGTATGCGCCGCAGCCTGCCATCAGTGCCCATGGAGCAGAGCATGTGCTGGTGCACTTGGAGCATATCCTGCTGCGTGAACTACTTTTTACCGGCACAGCTGAATTCAAGAACCGCTCATCCAAACAACTTCACACGTGTCGCTGCACGGCCTTGGGTCCTGATCAATGAAGCTGAATATCAGCTGAATATCAGCTTCATACAGTGCCGGGTTCTAGAGACATGTGTATATATATATAAAAAACGCAGCCTCAAGGGGGCACAAGCCAGTGTCCTCCTTGTGCCGGTCCCAAGCCCGAATAAATGCAGAG
>VXCM01007811.1:0-20498 GCA_014773175.1 Lucifuga dentata | reverse complement strand
CAGATGATTCGCTGTGGTGACCCCTGAAGGGAAAGCCGAAAGGAAAAGAAGAAGAAGAAGGAGGTGTGGATGAGACCTGAGAACGTGGCGATGGAGCACAGGACAGGCTTATCTGGGTCAGCATGAATATATATTTCTATGTTCTGAGTTCTTTAAGACCCTACAGCAACAGCAGGACAGAAGACACACCATTTTCACTCAGGTCCTCACATACAGCGCAAAACAAATCCATTAACTGATTATTTTACTGCTAATAACTAATGAGGTTTCAAGCCCAAACAGCCATCGTGGCTAAAATGTAAAGTCAAAGATACATGCTGGATCTTCAATAGAAATCCATTTAAAAAAAACAAAGAGCCAATGCAAAGTTAGCTGTTTTCCATTAAACATTATGGGCTTAGTGGCTAATTTCTTTGCTTCTAATGTGCATCTTGGCAGGAAATTTATGAATATTGTTCATTAAAAGTGCATCTGAAATCTGCTTTTGCGTTTTTGGTTAAAGCTATTAGCTTGGTCAGGAGAAGTTGGCTGGACAAATGCTCAAAAAAAAAAAAAATCCACTNTTTTTTTTTTTTTTTTTTTTTTTTTTTTTTTTTTTATAGCATTTAATATTAATCCAAAACCACAAATTTTCTTCCACTTGAAACTCCATTGTGAGCTATTTAGACTTTCTGGTGTCTTTAGAGAGAATTTGATGCTACATCAAAATCAAGGAATCAATTTTCAATAACTTTTATTGGATATCCCTGAACAAGATGCTTTACTCCAAACATATGTTTATGATTTGTGTTATTTAAGAACTATAGGGACGTCTTAAGAACTTACACTAAGCTAAACTATAAGTAACAGGTGTGTTTGACAAACAGCACGTTTCCTGTATAATTAAGGTTAATGAGCAGCCACCAGCAGAGAGGAGTTCAAAGGTCACAGCGCAGAGAGGAAGTACTCCCATCAGTAACCCTCCACTCTGCCTGATGCTGCTGCAGCTCGCCGCAGCACCACTCTTTATAACTGCATGCACACCTGCACGCTTGCTGTTTGTGACTCTGTGTGTGTATGTGCGTGTACATATATATTATCTCAGTATGTAACATCCTACAGACTGACCTTTAGGCTGGAGGCTCCTGCTGAGTGCATCTGTTGGAGCTGCTCTCTCTCTCTCTCTCTCTCTCTCTCTCTCTCAGTAACCCAAGCCCGATCACCCCGTTACACACACACACACACTGCTTTTAGAGTCAAGGGGCTTTCCCCTTTACACTGTGTGTGTGTGGACCGTTCTCAAGAGTGTCGCCTCGTCACCTTACACCTTCCTAGACTCTTGATTCCACTGAAATCGCCGCTCACAGAACGGCGTTGGCTAAGAATAGCGAAGCAGTGGATAATGTAAACAGTTTGAAATGATTCATTTTCTGCGTTTGATGAATTCATTGCTTTGTTTATAAAGTATATCAGTAGAAAGGATCTTTTTTTTTTTTTTTTTGATTGCCTTTTCTGAGATGTCATTTTCCTTAATTGCTGTGTTTTTTTGGAGTTCTTGGGCTGTTTTTTTTTGTTTGTTTGGTTTTTTTTTTAAACAGTTGCCGTTTTGGGCCTTTGACTCTCTTTGAGACTGTTTATAATATTTGGCTGAAGAAGAACGTGACTCAAGTTGTAGTTGGCTTGTAAATTAATTAAAATGGTTAATGTAATAATATATAATAATATAGAATATATGGATGATATCTGCTGCTTTGTTAATGTTTGATTTCCTGCTTCGTTTTCCATGAGAAAGTCATTTCTCTTCCAGCTGGCTTCCCTGCATTTCTAACTTCCTGCTCGGGATTTTTACATAAATGTTATCAAATCTCAAAAACGACTGTTTTCGGTGTGACCTTTGCTAGGAGACGGCTGCGTCTGTGCATCGGCGTTGGATAGGTTGATGCTGTTTAAGTAATTAGCATCACTCAGAGGACTTCCTGCAGTGAGATGTCCAATCTCTCTTCCTCTTACTGGAGTCGTGTTAAGCTTTTTTTCATCATTAAGTAAGCAGCAGCGACTTCTCTCTTCTTCTGCCAGGGGAGTCCAGATGAGATTCTCTCCAGAACTGTGAAACCGAGCAGGCAGGGAGGAAGAGGAGAGGCAGGCGGAGGATGAAGCCATAGCAGGCCGGACCCGCACTCATGAAGCATATCAGAATCATCACGGCGATACGAGGCCAGTTTGTTTCTGAAGATGCTTTCATAGTTTTCGTCATCCTTGATGGCGACTCGTTTCTCAGAACGTAAGACCGAATGCTACACCAGGCAACAAATTATGTGTTAACTCAAATCTGTGGATCTGAACAGAGAAACCTGTTCCATCTCAGACGTCTAAGATTCCGTTTCTGTTGATGTTACGTAACTTTGGTGTCGCTTCGATTCTCTGCATTTGGATTTTGTGTTTGGGGTTTTTCCAGCAAATATTCCTAGAGATTAAACAGGTTGCTTCAGTGAATTACAGTAGATTTTGTATTTCCAAGTACTGTGAACTTTATGTAATTTAGACTGATAACACGTTAAAAAAATGAGTCGAGTTTGAGAATTACTTCCTGCACGGAACAAGGCAGCAACAGACAAATGTTTTTCTTTTTGGAAAGAGCCTGAAAGCAGCAGAAAATGAAGACGGCGGTCTGCAGAATCAGGATCTGCTGAGGGTTTGATCCTCTACACATCACTTTTTTGGCTAACAGGAAGTTGACCATTAAATGAAACTAGTGCAGTGCCCGCTGAAAATGTTCCTGTTCGTACCGGGCCGGACTTTATGGTGTGCGCCGCAGCCTGCCATAATTTAGTTCTGCTCGTCCTCGTTAGCTAGCTTCATTTGCTGTACAGGGTCGGGTTGAGACTGTGACGTGGGACCAGAGCGTACATATGCTGCTGCACGGGCTACTTTTGTGTGACTTTTTGAGAGTTTATTTTTTGTGTGTGTGTTAGTGTGTGTTGACATAATTTCCTCTAGTCAACATGCAGGTGAAGTACCTGAACATCTCAACGGGTCCTCGGAAAAGTTCCTGAGGTGGAACGGGGCCAAATGAGAGCTTTTGTGACTTGGACAGAGCTGGTTGCCATGACAACTGTCAGCACGTGACTGGTGTTTGGTGTGTTTCTTCTCCTGCTTTATGTCCTGTTGTTAAAACGTGAACAGGCGGCTGATCGGCCTGTCAGCCGAACTAAACCTCCGGAGTTTCTACTGGATTCATCTGTTACGGCTTCACTCCAGGCTGAGCGGATACATGTGGGCCGGGCTGAGATTAGACTGGGNGGCGGAGCTTTGACTCCAGGGTTCTTCCTCAGTATGTATGAAGAGTAGCTTCTGCGTTATTCTTGGCTGCAGACACACATACCATCATATGCAAGCACACACTTTCTCTCTCTCTCTCTCTCTCTCTCTCTCCCTCTCCCTCTCTCCCTCCCCTCCAGAGAGATTAACTCTGTCCTGTGTGATTATGTGTCTATTAATAGCTTCCTTTAAGGCCGTTCTCGTGCTCCTATAGTGGCTCCTCCTCAATAAGCCGACCTTCACGCCAGCAGTCATAATTACTGTAATGATCTATGACGATAAACACACACACACTCTACATGGACACTTTCACTGCACTGCATGGATTTATGGTTGTAAACACTGTGTGTGTGTGTGTGTATGTGTGTGTGCGCAGATCTATAGTCTATAACATCATCTATGGTGTGTCACATGATCATGTAAAGGTAGATGGATATTTAGGTGGCAGATGACACACAGGAAACTGAAGCATTCATACGTGTAAATGACTATTCACACAGATAAGTGTTTCTACAGAAGTCGTCAACATGCACACACACACACACACACACACACACACTCTGCAGCAGGCTTCCTACACTTTGACACATACAGTACTACACACACGAGAAAGCAAACATGTAGCCAGACACGCACGATAAGCATGAAAATTCATATAAAGCCAAAAAATAAAATAAAAACATACAAACCAGAACACGAAAGCACAGAGAGGTTAAAAAAGGTGCCCTGCAGCAGATGGATGCTCTCCTCTGATTGGTCAGATTTGTTGTGTGGCGGCAGATCAGCTGATCTGTTGCTGCTTCCTGATGCGTCCGTCTGTGAATATGTTCTTATCTTACATCATCAGCAGCATGCCGTCCGTGCTGTTTTGGTGTTTGTGTGTTTCTACTTCACGAGGCGTTTTGGCAGGAAGCCAATCATCGTAGACGAGCCTGCTGCTATTCTCAAATCTGAACGGCCAGGAAATCAAGTTTAGACACAAGGCAGAGGTTTACTTAAGACAAAGACAATTAGTCAGCAAGGTGAAAATAATGAATTACACAGTTATGCTCAGTTTTTAAGCCAACATGAACACACACACACACACACACGCGCGCTCTTGGTTACAGCACATCATGGCGGTGTCGTATGGGAGCATCAGTTCTGAGGTTTGGTGATCAGGTTTTTCCCAGTAGACCTGAACTCTGCACAACCCCTCCTCCATGTCTGTCACTCACACACACACACACACACACACACACTCTGCAGCAGGCTTCCTACACTTTGACACATACAGTACTACACACACGAGAAAGCAAACATGTAGCCAGACACGCACGATAAGCATGAAAATTCATATAAAGCCAAAAAATAAAATAAAAACATACAAACCAGAACACGAAAGCACAGAGAGGTTAAAAAAGGTGCCCTGCAGCAGATGGATGCTCTCCTCTGATTGGTCAGATTTGTTGTGTGGCGGCAGATCAGCTGATCTGTTGCTGCTTCCTGATGCGTCCGTCTGTGAATATGTTCTTATCTTACATCATCAGCAGCATGCCGTCCGTGCTGTTTTGGTGTTTGTGTGTTTCTACTTCACGAGGCGTTTTGGCAGGAAGCCAATCATCGTAGACGAGCCTGCTGCTATTCTCAAATCTGAACGGCCAGGAAATCAAGTTTAGACACAAGGCAGAGGTTTACTTAAGACAAAGACAATTAGTCAGCAAGGTGAAAATAATGAATTACACAGTTATGCTCAGTTTTTAAGCCAACATGAACACACACACACACACACACACGCGCGCTCTTGGTTACAGCACANCAGTTTTTAAGCCAACATGAACACACACACACACACACACACGCGCGCTCTTGGTTACAGCACATCATGGCGGTGTCGTATGGGAGCATCAGTTCTGAGGTTTGGTGATCAGGTTTTTCCCAGTAGACCTGAACTCTGCACAACCCGTCCTCCATGTCTGTCACTTACACACACACACACACACACACACGCCTGCCGCCTCACTGTACTTGTACTTTCATCCAGTGTGTGACAGCTCAGAGTTTTTCTGCTGGATAATGAGGCTGTCACACACTTGCTGTCTGAATAGAGCTGCTTTCTGGAAGATGAATATGTTAAAAGCTGGTTCACATCACAGAAACAGAAGAAGCATTTTTAGCTTCCTCTGACACAATTTTTAACAAACATCTTTGTAGAAATCTCAGTAAATATGTTTGAAATATGTTTGAGTTATCAGGAGAAAACACACGAGTCACTTCCACCGCTAGGCTTCTTCATTCTTTTTTTATATACGTCTTTTCTTCTTCTCTTTCTTTAGATTTTTTTTGTTGTCAGTGGTCAAGATTAAACTGACTTTTTCTCTCCTCATCTGTCTCTCCCTCATGCGTGTGCGTGTGCAGACGTGCCAGCGCCGGAGCAGCCGGAGCTGTTCCTGAAGAAGCTGCAGCAGTGCTGTACTGTCTTTGACTTCATGGACACGCTGTCGGACCTCAAGATGAAGGAGTACAAACGCTCCACACTTAACGAGCTGGTGGACTACGTGACTGTCAGCCGGGGCTACCTGACAGAGCAGGCCTACCCCGAGGTCGTCAAAATGGTGAGCAGGAGTGAAACCGTACGACAGACACACACATTAGTATAACTGTTAGTCAGTAGGTAAAGTTTATTTGTGTAGCAGCTTTCAGGAGCAAAGGTCACAATAAAAAAAAATAAATAAAACTATAATACATGACAAATGAAAACAGCATGCTGTCTAGGAAATATACAATAAAAATACTGTATATACTCAAGTATAAGCCAAGTTTTTTTTTTTTTTTTTNGGAAATACTACCCATTACCACTACCCATGGAAAATAGTTTAAATCATACCTTAGAATGATGTATTTCCTGACTAAACATCTTATTCAGCACATTTTGTGGCGGCCAGTAAGCCGTGATCCGTCAGTTACGGTAATCAGCTTCTGAAATAAATATCGTGTTTACCGGTACATGGATTATTTTCAGAAAATCACAGGAATACTATGACAATACCCAGAAAAAAACAGGTAATTTGCTAAACTAATAAACTGATGGAACAACATCAGGGTTGGCTTATATGCAGGTTTCTTTAAAAATCTTAATTTGCAGGTCAAAATCGGAGTCAGCTTATAGTCGTGTATATACGGTAAATAAATATATAAAACATACAATAGAAACTTGCTACCAAAAAGCATGTTTAAAAATAGGGATCTTAAGCTGCTTTTTAAGCTGCTTGGAGAGAGCTCCAGAGTGTCGGAGCCGCGACTCAAAGGCTCCGACCAGCGGACCCTGCTCAGAGTCTGAGAGTCCTTCCTGGAATATACCTGTACGCTGTATGATCACCTGTGTAGGTTGGTGTTTGGCCATACAGAGCTCTGAAAGTTAAAACCATAATCTGAAACTGGGGTCATAGGGTCATAACCCTCAAACCTGTTTCCTCTCTGGTGGTCTTGATGTGCACATTCACATGAGGGTCTGAAAGGGCTGTGGGTGTTCTCTGTTTTTTACGTTCTGCAGGTCTGTTTTTTACGTTCTTCAGGTGTGTGAGGCCTTCAGGTGCCCTCAGGTGAAGCCTGCACCTGTGCTGACTTCACTCAGCCTGTTAGCCCAAATTCTTAAACATCTTTGAGATGTCTGATTATAATAGATGCACATGGAACCAATTCTTATTTAGAATCAGTTTTCAAAACCCAACCAGGACTAGAGCTCTAATGAGGCCTGATTTTTTTTTTTAGTTTTTGAGGCTGAAACCAGTATTGATTAATATATATAAAACAATGATCAGCAGGGCTTTATTGAGGATTCCAGAATTTTGTTACTAGTGCAGTGTCTGTTCAAAACGTGTATGTTTGGACCGGGCCGGACTTTCTGGTGTGTGCCGCAGCCTGCCATAATTTAGTTCTGCATGTTCTTGTGAGCTAGCTTTGTTTGCTGTACGGAGTCGGGTTGAGACCGTGTCATTGGACTGGAGTGTATCCTGCCACACAGACTACTTTTTACCAGCACAGCTTAATTGGAGAACACATGCGACGCTGCACGTCCTTGGGTCCTGAGCAATAAACCTGCCAAATTTCAACTTCATACAGTTGTAGAGATGTTGGTGCCACAGACAGAGATTTCTGTCTTTAGATGTACTCAGGCAGGATGTTCCACTTGATTAATCATGAACACAGCATTAACTCACCGTCTCCTCACATCCTTACCCTGTTTGTGCAGATTCTGCTACCAACCAGGAGTCGCTAGTACAATGATAAAAGCTTCTGACCACCAACGCAACCATAACTGATTTCACAGTCAGATGAGGCCTTCAGGAGCCACACACACACACACACACACACACACACACACACACACACACACACACACAGAGTTATTGAATAACATTCATGTGCATTTGAGCGTCTCGTGCGCGGTGTGTTTCAGGTTTCTCACAACATATTCCGGACCCTTCCACCCAGCGACAGTAACGAGTTTGACCCTGAGGAGGACGAGCCCACGCTCGAAGCCTCCTGGCCACACTTACAGGTAAAGCTAATCCTCAAAGTATGTGTGTGTGTGAGTGAGCTGTTTCCTTCTTCAGACCCAGTGTGCGTGTCTTTTTTGTGTTTTTTTTCATACATGTTCTGTAGTATTAAAAAGGTTTTTGATCTCTGAGGTTTTACTATCTCATTCAGGTTAGACTGAAGCCTCAGTTATTTTTCTCAGAGGTCACCACACTCAAAAACCCCCGTTTGATTTCTTTAAAACGGAGGAAAAAACCATCAGATCTTCTGACGGTTCCCAGTATTCACGTATTAAAGGAAATATCCTGACGTAGATTCAATCAGCAGTTTGTCTCCTTATTATCGACGTGTTTCTGCTGCATCACCACGTCCTCAGCCATCTTTTAGTCTGATTTCATAATTCCCAGGATGCCTTTGGGCAGACAGCAACTAAAACCCAGAGATGTCCTGTAGTAGACAGAAGGTCTTATTGTGGCGATGCGTGCTGTTTCCTGTGGAAGCCTCGGCTCCGGTGGATTTCTGTGTGATTATTGTTGGACGTTGGTGTAAGATGGCATGTTAAGAGCCGGCCTGTCTTGTCTCTCACCTCCCCTCCTCCTTCTCTGTGCCTGCTGCCTCCCAGGACTCCTTTAGAAATGAGATGCAAATCTCAAGGAGAAGCTTCCTGGTAAAACCGTTTCTCTTTTTGTTTCTTTCATTTGACCGTTTTTTCCACACAACCAGTTTTTTTCAACTAAACCCCTGTTATGACCCCATCCAGGTAAAATTTAGACCTTACGTATACCCTCCTGCCTCCTCAGGTGGCCTCCCTACTGTGCTTTTTGTGACCTTTGACCTCTCAGACCGTGTCTTGTCTTCCTGTCCAGTCCCGGTGTTTTATTGATTTATTGAAGGGCTCTCAGGGATCTTATCTTTTTGATCAGCTTACTGTTATGCTCTCTCTCTTCTCTCATCCTCCCTCTGTCCATCCATCCTTCCATCCGTTTGTTTTTCCTCTCTTTCCAGTTGGTATATGAGTTCTTCATCCGTTTCTTGGAGAGTCAGGAATTCCAGCCCAGCATTGCCAAAAAGTACATAGACCAGAAGTTTGTCCTACAGGTGAGTCAGTCAGTAAATCTGAGATAATACGTCATCTTTCAAATATCTTCATCATTTTAATGTCTTCCTGCCTTTCTGTCTGGCCTTTCCCCCCTTCACTTCCTTCCTGTCTGCGTCTCTTCTTGCCGTCCAGCTCTTGGAGTTGTTCGACAGCGAGGATCCTCGGGAGAGAGACTACCTGAAGACAGTCTTGCATAGAATCTATGGCAAATTCCTCGGGCTAAGAGCTTTTATACGAAAACAGATAAATAATATTTTTTTACGGTGAGAATCTTACATGACTATTAAAAACTAAAGCTCGTCAAATTAGGGCTTTAGAAAGAATTAAAAATCTTTTTGTTGTCTCTCTCTCTGCTGTCTTTTCTGTCCGTCCTGCAGTTTTGTTTATGAGACGGAGCACTTCAATGGGGTGGCTGAGTTGCTGGAGATCCTGGGGAGGTATGTGAACGCACATTTACATTCTGCTCCGTTAGCTGCAGCTTTTAGCCACGGACACGGAACACGCAGAGAAGCAGCAGGACAAAGATCAGCTGGGAGATCTGCCAGCCGGGTTTTTTTTTTTTCTTTGTCTGTCTGCAGTGAGGATGTCTGTGAGGATCGAGATTGTTTTCAAAGAAAGAGAACATAACATTAATAATAAGGACCGACAAAGACAAAAACACGATTAAAAAAAACTCAAGTTCTTTTGAGGTGGAACATTAAAGGACCATACCACTCATTTTGCATGTTTGAGCCTAATATATTCAGTTTTCATACATGTAACGTTACTGACAGTCATTTCCCAAAGGATAAAACTGTATTTCAGCTTTCCTGATATTTTGCAAAATCTCTTAATCTTTCAAAATCAAATATTCAAGCGATACACCCACCTTAAAAATCCATGTTTCGATGTTACCTGGGCGGGTCATTCATTCACTCCATGCTTTTTATTGCACTTAAACGTTAAAATTACGTAACTTCTAAAAAAAAACCTGAATACACGTCTTGTTGGTGATGATGGATTACCTATCCCAAGAACGTTTCAAGTATCAACAAGTTGATTTTAATAGCAGAATGAAATGAAACCAATGGAGGTCTGGAAGGTAGGAAAAACATATTTAATTCACCATTCCAGTAGTATGCTTTGGGAAATGATTGTCGGTAACGTAACATGTATGAAAATTGAATATATTAGGCTCAAACATGCAAAATGGATGGTATGGTCCTTTAAAAACAAGTTTCAAATTTTATTTATCCTTCAGGTTGATAAACAGCTTGTGTTTTATGATAATGGTGAATTTACGGTATATTCTCTCTCTCTCTCTCTCTCTCTCTCTCACTCACTCTCTCTCTCTCTCTCTCTCAGTATAATCAATGGTTTCGCTCTGCCACTGAAAGCGGAGCATAAACAGTTTCTGGTCAAAGTGTTGATCCCCCTTCACACCGTCAGGAGTCTGTCCCTCTTCCACGCACAGGTAATGTGTGTGTGTGTGTTAGTTTTGGGATCAGTTGACACTCTTGTTTAGATAAGAAGTGTATTCTTTTCCATATTTTACTGAGGTTAACTTCTGGACTAGCAACATTTCTTATCCAGTTAGCGATATCGTGTTAGCTGAAATCGCTAACACAAGCACGAGTCGTCAAACAGGCTTTGACTATCATTTGTATTTGTGTGTGTGTGTATGTGGTGAGTGTGTGAGCCTGCCAGCATACATATGTGTCACAGCATGACATGTCTGTACGTATACTGACTGGACCTGCCAATACTTGTCATATCTCACAGAAACTCCATTCATTAGCCTCTAATCCTCCTCATATGATATCATATGATACTTATAGTGATTAATCAATCTGACGCTGTTTTTGCTGCAGTGTTATGGTGTAAATAACCATCTCATGCTCTGACAAGAAAATAGACATCAGGCTGAAACATTTAAAGACTGATAACAACCACGAAAAGTTGTCTATAAATAGCATTTACAGTTGCAGCTTTTAGTTATTTAAGATGTAACTGTTTGAGTCTGGAAGACTTAAAAGTTGCTTTTATTTAGCTAAAATGTGCTAAAAAGACTCGTCGTGACTCTGCTTTCCTCCCCGCAGTTGGCGTATTGCATTGTACAGTTCCTAGAGAAAGACCCAACATTAACAGAACCAGTAAGTATCACCACTCTTCTGCTCCATCCATCCATCCATCCATCCATCCATCCATTTTCTACACCCGTTTGTGCTGTTAAGGGTCACAGGGGGCTGGAGCGTATCCCAGCAGTCATTGGGTGAGAGGTGGGGTTCACCTGGACAGGTCACCAGTCTGATAGAGACAAAGTCATTCACACCTGCGGTGAATTTAGAGTTTCCAATCCACCTGACCTGCATGTGTTTGGAGGCGGGAGGAAGCCGGAGGAAACCCACGCAGACACGGGGAGAACACGCAAACTCCACACAGAAAGGACCGGTCGGATGACAGTGCTAACCACTGAGCCACTACTGTTCTCCTATGATTCTAAAACCCAAAAATAAAAGCCCACACATGAATTCAGACTCAGAGTCTCCGTGTTGTAAACTTCATGGATGTACAGAAACACCAGCCTCTGCTGCAGTAATGAGGAGGTTTTAGAATGAAATGAGTTACATGTTGCAGCTTAGTGTCGACTCCCTTTTCTGGACACATGGTTACACTTCTGACACAGCAGGAAAAAGGTCAATCAGGACTTTCTGAGTAACAAACTAAAATGTGGCTTTAGAGTGAGTCAGACGCCCACTTTGCTACTCTGTTCTGCTAGCTTTTGTTTTTTTATAGCAGACGAACTCAAATTCACAGATATGGAGCAGTCGGATATTCGGTTTTGCTTTCTCCACTGCGGAGAATTTTGACTTGTTGCATCGCAGCGATGTCTCACAGATAATACAAATAATGCATATGAAAAGTATTTTCTCGGAGTCCGGAGACGGTTGTGGTTTAGTCTGGATCCAGACTGGAGTCCAGACTTTGAGGATGACTGTTTTAGAGAATTTGTGCACCAGGAGTGTTAAGAGTATAAAGTACGAAAGCTGAAGAACCAGGAGATAAATTGAAAGACTGTTAACCTCTCAATCTGTCTCCTTCTCCTCCTCCTCCTCCTCCTCCTCCTCCTCAGGTCATCAGAGGCTTACTGAAATTCTGGCCAAAAACCTGCAGTCAAAAAGAGGTGAGGCTCTTGTTTTTGTGTGTCTGATCTGTTTCGTTGTGTTTGTGTGGAGTAACACTCTCCTCCTGTGGATTCTCCGCTCCAGGTGATGTTTCTAGGAGAGCTGGAGGAGATCCTGGACGTCATCGAACCCACACAGTTCGTCAAGATCCAGGAGCCGCTCTTCAAACAGATCTCCAGATGCGTCTCCAGCCCACATTTCCAGGTCAGTGACGATTCAGCCAAAACTTCCTGCTGCCGTAACTCGTCCGTTACAAAGGTTTGGAAGTGAGAAAGACTAACAGGTAAAACCTGGAGGATGAGGAAGGTCTGTTTGTGTTGGCAGGTCGCAGAGCGAGCTCTGTACTACTGGAACAACGAGTACATCATGAGCCTGATTGAGGAGAACTCCAGCGTCATCCTGCCCATCATGTTCTCCAGCCTGTACAGGATCTCCAAAGAGCACTGGAACCCGTACGTTTCTTCACTTTACTTCACCTGCTGCTGCATGACGAAGAAAAATCTTGTTTCTTATTCTTTGGTTTGTTTCAGTCAAGTCCAGTTTATTTGTAGTTTAATATCACATCCAACATCTGAAAGGGCTTTACAGACCAAATATGAACAGTTCCCAAGCATCTCAAACTCTCTAAGAAGACGAAGAAAAACTCCCTAAAAAAACCTTATTATGCAAGGAAAAAAATGGAAGAAATTAATTTTTAACTTGATGTTCCCACAGGTTGTTGTGTTAAGATTCTGGTTGATTTGCAGCATAATAAGTATTTTCCCCCAAACTTTTCTCCCAGTTTTTCCTTACTGAAAGCAGATTTAGAGCTGTGAAAGAATCAGTTTACTGTAAAGTGCAGTCAGCGGATCCGCTTCGTCTGTGGTGATATGGGTTCAAAATGCTGATTCTTGTGAGTTCTGGAACACATTGGATGATCTGAGCCTCTTACATGGCAATTTTTAGTCCAGAAAGTTGGGAATAAACAGGAAAGTATGAAATATGTCTGAGAAATTGGGAATTTGTCAAGACTTTACTCGGGTATTTCCAGCTTTTAATGGTTGTTACTCGTCAGCTTTTGGTTCTTCCTGGTATTCCTGGAGGTTAGCCCCAGTTTTTCATTATTGGATCAATTTAGTCTTGTGAAGGAATGGATTTGTGTGAGACTTATGCTGCGTTCACAGACCTCAGAACTCAGATTTTTCAGACTTCTTACTTGGAAAAATGTGTTGGAACGGCATTTGAAGCTGGAGCTCCGGCTGGGAAGCTCGGACAAAATGATCTACCCCAACTTACCGAGTATGACGTCACTCAACATGGTGGCGCCATGGAAGCGAGCTTTATGAATAGAAATGATCAGCTAAAAGGCGAATAAAGTATTTTTTATTGTGTGAAGTTGAAAGAAAAAGGTCAGAATATATCGCCATGGTAACTATTTTGTATAATAACTGTTTGCCATTGATACGTAAATGTAAATAATTTCATAATATTACTTCTCTGCACAAAGTTTAATACTCACTGTGATTAATGTCATTGTAAAACAACACAACCTTTACTTTAGTTAGCACTTATTAAGAATTTACTTAATTTCACAGTATTTATTGGTGTTCAGCTGCTTTTTTGGTTACATTTGGCTGGAACGGTTTGAGGTTGGAAGTTGGAGCTTCCAACTGGGAAAAATTCGACTTCGGAGGTCTGTGAACGCNTTGAGGTTGGAAGTTGGAGCTTCCAACTGGGAAAAATTCGACTTCGGAGGTCTGTGAACGCAGCATTTAAATCTGGATCTAGCTTATATGTGGTATGGAACGGCTTCATTTTCACAACCGCTCCTTTGTTGTGATGTAAAACTGACGGAAGTGTTGTAATCAGTTTTAGATTGACACACACTCTGTCTGTCTCCTCTCAGGGCGATAGTGGCTCTGGTCTACAATGTACTGAAGGCCTTCATGGAGATGAACAGTCCCTTATTTGATGAACTCACAGCCACTTACAAGTCAGACCGCCAACGGTAAGGCTTTCCATTCATCCCATTCACAGCATCACGCCAACGCTCTTATCTCCAGCCAGGAGAGTGTGGAGGATTAATGAATGATGTGATACTTTATTCAGCCCTGCAGGGACACACTTAGCACATTATCACACACACACACACACACACACACACACACACACACACACACACATTGATAGGACTATTATGGTTATCATAGGAGTAGCACTATTAGTAGCAGAAATACAAGAAACAGTAAAAGCGTCAGTAGAAACAGAAAATTAATTCAAAGACATAAAAAATATATACATTGATATATTTTAATTGAAATACATCCTCTGATAAAAATGTATTTATTAAACAGCTTTAATATCTATTCACTTACTGTATGTTAGAAGCAGCAACAGTGTTTGGCATGAATAATGCAAATAACCAGAAATATCATCAAGTTAAAGTATGAAACCACACGGCTTCATTTTTCTGGTGGAGTTTCATGCTGAGCTCGACTATTCAGTAGTTTGTTCAGGCGTGATCGGCATGTAAAACATTTAGGGTTTTCTTAGATCTTCTCTTGGTTCAGAAAAGAGACTGAAAGTTTGAAGCTACATTAACATAGGTGAAACTTGGGCGGTCCGTCCAGGTAAATGAAGACCTGCCCAGGTTTCACGGGACGACCCAGCCTTTAAAAATATACACATTTAATAATATTGTCAAACTGCTGACCAAAACATAGCTAAAATATAGAATAAATCTGATCTTATCATCATTTCAAAGGTAAAAATATCTTAAAAAGATCCATGATTACGTTTTGTTACCGTTAATCCATTTTAGAGCAAAATCCCCGTAGACCGGCATCTATCTCCTTCCTTATGAGCGTACCGTAAATGCTCTAATAGTGGCGGGTCCTTTGTTTTTTTTCTTTTTTTTTTTAAACCAGGCTTTTATTTCAGCCAGGTCATTATTTCTAATTTTAAAATATATGTAACCTCCATGCTTCTCACCAAAGTGTCCCTCTGCTGTGTTATAGTTAATTAGTTTCTTTAGTTTTCCTTTAAAACCCTGCTGAGGTCGAATGAAAACGATGTGTTATTGTGGTTGCCTAGCAACCAGTAGTATACAGCCTGTAGTGGCCATTTTCATCTAGATCTGAGTGTTTTTTGCTTTTTCTTTGCACTTTTAAAGCCAAATAGCCATGTTAAACTTTAAACTTATGTTGGAATTATCCATTTTTATTTTTATTGTTTTGTTTTGTTTTTTTTTTTTTNTTTTTTTTTTTTTTGGGTGGGGTTGGGGGGGGCATGCCTACAGTATGCATGTTAGCAATCTAATGTTTTATATACATTTATCATGTTAGCACAGTTATGAAGTTAACATGGTGGCTGTGAACTTCTTTAACATGTGCTGTTTAACATGTTAGCTTGTCACAGTTAGCATGTAAAATGGTATTGTTTAGAATGCCAGTGTCACATACTAAAGGTTAGCATGAACATGTCAGCATGCTACATGAACTAGCTGGTAGCGGCGCAAGATGAAAGGTGTGTTTTTGAGCGACAGACAGATGAACTGGCGTCGTCCTTGCAGCCGCTAGCTGGTGTGAATGCAAACAAAGTAAAATCTCATCCTCCATGTTGTTTATTCTGTGTTTTGCAGTGAGAAGAAGAAGGAGAAGGAGCGGGAGGAGCTGTGGAAGAAGCTGGAGGATTTGGAGCTGAAGCGGGGCCTTAGGAGCGATGGCATCATCCCCACTTAACAGAGACATGGCTGTGCTCCCTCCAAGCCCCGCCCACCTCACCTTTCCCCTTTTACTCCCCCCTCTGACTTCCCCCTCCCTCATCCTCCCCCAGCTCCCCATTCTCATCAGCCGTATCTGCCCAGAGCTCGGATAAATCCCGTTAAAGGCCATCGTCTCTGGAAGGACGTGAAGCGCCCGTTTGTTTCTTAATAGTTTTTTCTTATGTTTTTTTTTTCTCCTGTGTTTGTGCGACTTACTTTACAGTAGATTCATCACGTCTGTTTTCATTATTTCAACAGCACTGTAAATAATTATTTTTCTTTTTTCCCTTAAACTGATATTATTGCAAACGGAAAAACAACAACAATAATAAAAAAAAAAAAANAAAAAAAAAAAAAAGGAAGAAAAAAATAGAAAATGAGAAAATGACTTGTGTGGGAGGGGATAAAAGCGTCTGGACTGTAGGACAGGAAATGAACTCTTCTTCAGAAACAAAAAGCAGCAAAAACAAAAGAAGAGAGATTGATTTGAACTCTTCATCCCAACTCCTCCTCCTCCTCCTCAGTTCAGCCCCATGTATGATTTTTATTCTCCACTTCCTGGTTCTCTTTTTTGCGTATCTTCTCCTCCTCTGCCTCCGTTTCTCTTCCTTTTTGTGGTCTTCCTGTATTTTTTTTTTTTTTTTTTNTTTTTTTTTTTTTTTTTCTCCTGATTTTGGACACCCAGACTGATTGCGGTTCTCAACCTTAAACTCCACAAGAAATGCCCCCTCTTCTCTGGCTCCGCCCACCTGTCTTTAGGTGGGAGGAGAGAAGCCACATGAGAACGAATCAGATCTTCTTCCTGTTTGAACAGGAAGTACAAGGACTTTGAAAAAGCAGGAATTTTCTGTTAAAAAGTCTCCTGTCTGAGTGTGTCTACATGTGTGTTCATATCCAGGATACAGAGTCAGGAAGGTTTCAGGGAGAAAAATTTGATTAACTTTTCCTTTCAAAATAATAGTTTGTTCTGTCTAAATACATATTATTCCCTCGAGCAGCTGTTTTCTGCACTTGTGTTAGTACTTAATTAATTCATAGTACTTATTCAAAATGACTTAATTTCATCCCTCAAACTTAAACTTAGTGCACTTGAAACATTAAAATGTGCTCTGATATGATTTCTTTGTTGGGGAGGGCAGGAATGCTGTGTTTCTCAGCTAAAATCTTAAAAATATGCATGTATGAGTCCCAACTCAAACTTTATTAAATCCAGCTGGTCCATGAAATGAACATGTTAAAAATTAATGGTGAAATTTCTTTATTTAAATGAGCCAAAATATAATTCCTTGGTAATAATGAGTAAATTGAGGGAGCAAAATTAGTATAGTTAGCAAAGAAGCTACTGATCCCATCACAGCTAACAAGGAAGAACTCACTTCCTGTTTATTAAAGATGATGTTTATGATGCGTCAGGTCTAAACTTTGGTAAAGATTGTTGTTTGTGGTTTTAACTAATTTTCACACAGAAAAACTCCACTTCTGTCAAAGAAAGAAAAACTAAAATGTTATTTATGCAGCCAAAAGTTGTTTCCTGTTCAAAGAATATACTTTTCAGCATAGTTCATGTAAACACGGATCATGTAGCAGAAATTAAAAAAAAAAAAAAAACCCATATGAGCTGCAAATTACCCAGAAAAATTTGTTCTTTTTTATTAATAGAAAGCAAAAATGATGATTCCTGATCTGGACTCTGTGTTTTGCAGATTTGGATATGAGGCGTTAATCCAGAACACGTGTAAACACACTCGCTTCACTTTCACCTTTTCATCTCCATCTGAACCCTCTTCCTCCAAACAAGAACTGAATCTTCTCCTGATTTCCTTCTCCTCTCTCTGTCCTTTTATTTCTTTGTGACCTTTGACCCCTACCTGCCATACCAGGCATCCTTGTATCAGTCTGGAACTGGTACTTTCTGGCCATATGCAGGGGGGGGAAGATGTCTTACAGAAAAATAAGAACCACATGAAAAAAGTTGTCTTTTCAGAGGAACGCCAAAAATACTTCCTCCTATTGTAACAAACGCCCCCACTCCTCCCTCCGCCGCCACCAGGGGGCGTCACGTTGGCTTCACAGTATTACAACAGTGACAAAAAAGAGAAACCCTGTACATTGTTATTGAATGCAGTACACTGATAATCTTGTATCTTGTAGTAATTTAGCCTATATTTTTGCTTAGGAAAGTGTGGAGAGGAGTATCCAGTATATAAAGAGGTATTATGGAACAAGATTTCCTGGTATTTATGATAGTGTTTCCCCCTTTAGTTCTTCTCGTCCCCCTCAACTCTCCTCTGTCTTGGTTTTTATCTCATTTTGGATATTTTGATGAAGTTTCTTTTCACCATTGGATATATTTTTTTTAGCTGGGGAGGGAGGGAGGGNGGGGAGCATGGATCAGACCAGTTTGTCCTGTACGGATCTTGACAGAAAAGCATTTTCCAGCATTGTGGACCCCCCCACCTGGCAGAATTAATGTGTGCTTTAGAATGGCCCAGATATAATATGAGTTAAAAATGAAAAAAAAAAAAAAANAAAAAAAAAAAAAAAAAGATAAAAAGGGTTGGAGAAATACAAATGTTTAATTATTTTAAAAAATAAAGAGATATTAAATTAAACCTGTTTTGTGATAAAGCTCAGATGCTGTATCGCTTTATTTTAAGTGTGTATGTGTGTTTATGTGCACGTGGTGCTGGAACATTCCTGTTAGGTTCTTGAATGTTACCAAACAGGAAGTTAATGTTCCTCTAACCTTCACTTCCTGTCCTGATGAAAAAAATATATTTAAAAAAACTTTATTAAACAAACAACATTTAACAAAACACAAATATATGGACAAAGCAGGCCAAACTTTCCAAAGCGTTTGGTCCTTGTTGCAGCACCACTGTGCACACTGAGTGAAAACAGGCCGTCTAAAGTACATCTCCTGTAATGGCCCCTCCTGAAAAGCCTGCTTTGTTCTGATTGGCCAGCCCCATCAGACCTCACCTGGCCACACCCACAGACGGTGAAACATGGGTGCTGACCAAACACCGGCTCACTAGCCTCGATGTGTCTAACAGGTGTGTAAGCAGGTAAATTTATGTTATAATGATCATATTAACATGTTAAAGAAGTCAAACACTAAGCTTTTGGTGCATTTGATGTAGAAAGATTAGGAGATTTGGTACAATAACAGGAAAATGAAAATACAGGCTTATCTTTTGGAAAGTGGTTGTCAGTAGCATGTATCATGTAGCGTGTTTATTTAGCTTAAACATGCAAAATCACTGGGAAGGTCCTTTAAGTTTTTTGTTTTTTTTTTAAATACAGTGTTAAAGTCATGTAGAGGATAAAATGATGATGTATGGCCTTGATGAAGCTGTGCTGAAATGTTTTGTTGTGTGCGCGCGCGCGCGTGTGTGTGCAAAGATCCTTTTTATTATTCATTATGGAATTATTCAATATTATTCATTATGGAAAATGGAGTTTACATCTGTGACCTCAATGATGGCTGAGTTCCATTCAGGTGTGTCAGAAACCAAAAGCAGATGACACGGACACACCGAAATGGAACGCAGCCATTAATGTCTGTCAGGACACCAGCGCTGTTCTGTGATTTCAGTTTAAACATCTGCAGTCAGAGGGTGCGTTGCTGATTTTTCTAATTCTTGTGAAAAATAACTACCAGAGGGTCTGAAATCTGCTCTGGATTTTATGAACGTGCTTTTGTGATCAGAGGAAAATGAGAAACACACCTGGTTTAAGGTAAGACGGCTCAATCTGTCAGGACGTGGTTTTCAGGTTATGATCAGTAATTAGCTGATCGATAAACCTGTCAGACCGTGTATAGCGTTAAGCTCCAGTGAATAATCTGTGTTAATAAAAGTTTTACACGTTAATTGGCAGAAAATGCTGTAAACAGAAGTGTGTAAAAGCTTGTTAAGTTTCATTTGAAGTTCCGCTGCTGCTAATATTTCCGGGATATTTCATGCTAATTTCCGGCCTGTAACTTTTCATACTTTTTCTTTAATTGTTGCTATAAACATTCAAATTCATTTTCGAATGATAAAAGCTTTTGTTATTCATCATTTGATTATATTCTGCCTTCGAGTTTTTCAGTGAATATTAAATTTGTGGTCAATAAAGCTTTGAAACACTTCTAAAAACGTGAAAAGCTAAAGCTAACTTAGTTTTTCGAAACACAAGCAATACTCAAGTCTGCCACAAGATGGCAGCAAAAGCTTACAAGTGGGAGAGGTTTTTTCTTTTTTGTATATTTTATGCTTTAGAACAAAAAAATAAAAGAATGCAATGAAAAAAGTAGACAAATAAATAAGAAATCATTTAAAAAAAATCAAACTGAAGTGTAAATCTTAAATTTTCACAGCTTCTATGTTCAGATATGAAGAAAAACAGGTGGGTTTTCTGTTTGCAAAATTGCTGGAGTGACTGTAGAAATTTACTCAGGAAAATAAGATTAATGACTATAGGAGATATATATATATGAGATATGAGGAATATATATATATATATTCCTCATATAAATAACAGTTGCTGCTTTGATGTAGTGCTCATCACTCAGCACTGTGTATGTATGTGCTGTTTTAACAGAATATATGAATAATTGTACTTTGTCAACTTGTTGCAAATTAGAAAAATGAATCTATTTAAATGTGGAAAAAAAAAAAAAAAAAAAAAAAAA
>VXCM01007810.1:0-20056 GCA_014773175.1 Lucifuga dentata | reverse complement strand
CCCAACAGATAAAATCGGTGATTCGGTTCAGACATGAACCGGTCTTTCTCATAGGACGATCGGAGCGATCCAGTTCTTGCAAATGAATCGAACTTCCCATGTCTATTCTTGAATGGAGTTATGCCAGTAAAAAGTAGTCCGTGCGGCAGGATACTCTCTGGGTGCGGCAGCATACGCTCCGGTCCCATGCCACGGTCTCAACCCAACCCCATACAGCAAACAAAGCTAACTCACGAGGACATGCAGAACTAAATTATGGCAGGCTGCAGAGTACACCATAAAGTCCGGCCCAGTCCGAACACACACGTTTGGGGCACTGAACTAATAGTAATAATAATAATAATAATACTCATAATAATAATAATAATAATAATAATAATAATTTAATAACTCAGCACCCCCTGCTGGTGGATCTGGAGATTTCTGAAGTGAAACAAACAAAAACTATTATTCACACATTAAACACAAGTTTAATTAAAAAATAGTTGTTGTTTTTTAGTTTATTAATGTGTTTTAATAAATAATTTTGCTTTGGGCGTGATCACACTGTAAACGTCTCACTTTTAGTCACATGACATTTGGTGATTTTTGCTGAAGTGGACGTGAATGTTTGCGGTGATCAAGTGATTCAGAACCTTTAAGGATTTAACATGTTTGTAAGAAATGAAAGCACACAGGTATTTCAGAGAAAATAAGAACAGCAGAATCTGTGAAAATATGTATTTAAATCTGTGACATGATAAAACAGCATGTGGGATTATTACACAGGTGATTTCAGAACACACAGTTAATTATGTGGCATTTAAAGGTGAATTTGTGTGAATAAACCTTTTGTTTGTTTCTGCTTTCAGTTCACCACAGTAAAGAAAGAGAAACCCAATGCCTTCTGCATCCATGTCTTCATCATCCACAAGAACTATGAAAGCAGGTGAGGTCAGAGGTCAGCGTGCGGTCACCTTCACTCTAACCACATAGTTTTTCAGTCTTTTAGACTGAATAGAGAATAGAGAAATAGAGTTAGAGCAGTGGTCACCAACGTTTTCCAAGCCAAGATCACTTTTCATGTCAGAGTAAAAGCAAAGTTCTCTCTTTCAGAAACTTAAAGGACCATACCATCCATTTTGCATGTTTGAACCTAATATATTCAATTTTCATACACATAATATTACTGACATTCATTTCCCAAAGCATACTACTGGAACAGTGAATTAAAAATGTTTTTCCTACCTTCCAGACCTCCATTGGTTTCAGTTCATTCTGCTATTAAAATCAACTTGTTGATACTGGAAACGTTCTTGGGATAGGTAATCCATCATCACCAACAAGACGTGTATTCAGGTTTTTTTAGAAATTACATAATTTTAGTGTTTAAGAGCAATAAAAAGCGTGGAGTGAATATATGCCTCCACCAGGGAATATAGTCCCAAAAGAAGACCTGTGTTTATGGAAAAATTTAAAGGACTGTGACTTCATAAGGCTGTGTAACTATTAGCAGGAGAAACATGGATTTTTAAGGTGGGTGTATCACTTGAATATTTGATTTTGAAAGATGAAGAGATTTTGCAAAATGTCAGGAAAGCTGAAATACAGTTTTATCCTTTGGAAATGATTGTCAGTATGTAACAGTATGAAAATTTAATATATTAGGCTCCAACATGCAAAATGGACGGTATGGTCCTTTAAGAACTAAAAGTCCATACAGAAGATCACATGTGGAATAATTATGTATCATTTTACACCTCAAACAAATCTCTATCTCTAAAGTGTTTCTTGTGTTTAGCCAAAAGGCGACTCACACGAAATGACGCCTCAGTTGCTGCTATATTTTTGTCCACCGGCTTGCTGCTTTTGAACGAGTCGTCCTCAATAAATTTGGGGTTGTGATGTAGCGACGCTCTAAGTTGCCTTTTTTTGTGAGAGCAGCGGTTTGGTGACAGATAAAGCAGATGGGTTTGTCTTTGACTAGTGTGAACAAAGAGTCATGTTCCCACTCAGAGTAAAAGTTGCACATTTTTGACTTCTTTCAGCGTTTCTCCTCCATCTTGACCACTAGCTAACCTGGTCTCTGTAAACTGGGGTATCACTATCCTGACCAAAGATTTGATTGGATCAGGATTGAACCAATCAGGGCATTGTAAAGTGTGTCGCAACATCTTACCAAATGGGTCTTCTGGTAGCAGCAGAGCTCTGATTGGTGGAAAGTAGCAAATAATTTATAACCCTTAAAGACCCAGATGATTTGCTCCATATTTCTGAAGAGATTATAAACTGAAATACAAACAAAACAACTAGATAAAAATACTAAGTTCTCAATGATGAAATAAGACTTTCGTTTGCTGAACGAATACCACTGCAGTTTTTCTAATCAAAGACCAAATACAGGGCATTTCGGAACTTAACGATTTAACAATGAAAATTATTATTTAACAATCAACACATAATTTAATAAATAAAATAATAATTTAATGAATAAATAATAAAAAATAACATTTCTGACTGGTGAAGCCATTTGGATGAATGATGAAACATTTCAGAATTAAAAACATGAATCCAGTTGACCTGACTCAGTTTTCATACTATATACCTACCGCCTGGATGAGTGAGAATCTTCATCAAAACATACTCATAAATTTAAATGCTTTGTAATTTGAGAAACACACAGCACAGCTGTACACAAAACTTAGTTTACTGTGTTTCCAAAAGCACATAAAGCAAATGAAAGGAGGAAATAAGTGCTGCTTTTCCACATCAACTCCATTTTTTAGCCAGATGGAGTCATTTTTTCAGTTTAACTTTTCATCGAACTTTCCATCTTTTCAGAAACTAAAGTGTGTCGTCCCATCTGAAGGATTCTTACAGTGCAGCTTCTTCAAATCAAATTCACTGAAAAGTAAAAACTGTAAAAATGACCTCAGACTAGTCTGATTTGATGTGAAGTATTTTCCGTTTGTTTCCTGTGGCAGAGTCCTTCAGACTGTTACTGGCTCCTGCTGCGTCGCTCTCATTTCCCAGCTGTTCCTGAATGTGGCGTCCTGCAGAGAATGAGCACGTTATTAATGAGAGCGGAGCTTAAAGTGACAGCCAGCTGAAGGCCACAAATTGTTCCACCATCGCTGGCTTGGCTTTGCTGCTGACGTCACAGAAACACATATGCTCACTTTCCCTTCATCTTCCTCTTCTCTTTTCCAGATCCGTGGACTTTCTTCCATATATATACCAACTTTTCCCTGTGAGTACCAGCTTTGTTTCATTTTGTCTGTTTTCAGAGCGCTCACTCTTGTTTAGGAACCTTACTGTAAGGTCAGAGGTCACAGTGCCTAGGTGAGAGCTAAGACAAATACTCCTGCATCCGTGGATTGATACTCGTGTGTAGGAATTGTGCACGTAAAGAAGCATCGAAAGGTAAAAAAATGATTCCTGGACAGGTCAGGAAGGATCTGAAAAGTTTGAAATACAAAGGTCTCTGCATTTTACAAGAGAACAGAACAAAAAAAAAAACAAAAAAAAAAAANAAAAAAAAAAAAAAAAGGCTGAAAACTGACTTATCTACACCTATTAATTTTTCTTGAACACAGTTTAGGAGTTATGGGCTAAAAGGAGAAGCACTTTATACATGGCCACAAGGTGGTACTGTCATACGAAAAACTATCTAGCTATCCACACCTACATGATATTTAAGGCTCGTTATTATTATTATTATTATTAATTTTTTTTCCCAGTTTTTTAAAATTAAATAATCTGATTTTTATGACAGTGTATTTTGGCTATATAAGACAAAAAAAGCATTATTTTGAGGTTTTAAACTTGCAAATTTGCGAGTTTAAAACTCAAAAATTTGACAGTTTTAAAAGTCTGTATGCTTATTATAATTTGATTATTTTGTGCTAAAAGCATAAGTATTTCTTTATTGTTAAATCCGATGAAAAAGTATAATTTAATGAGGTCATGTACTTGCAAAACAACTCGTAAATTTGCCAGTTTAATTTGTGAGTTTAAAAACTAAAAAAGTAACAAAAAATATTTTTAATGATGAATAGTCTTTAAATTTTTTTTTAAATAATTTCATATTTTTAATAATGAAAAAGGGAAAAAAAGGGAAAACATCATAATTGGACTTTTACAATTTTTTAGGGCCATATAAGACAAAAAAAAAAAACAAAAAAAAACAAGGAAGACATTATTTTGAGTTTTCAAAAACTCATAAATTTGTGAGTTATAAAACTTGAATATTTGCCAGTTTTAAAAGTCTGTATGCTTATGATAAGTCGATGATTTTGCACTAAAAGCACAAGTATTTCTTTATTGCTAAATCTGATGGAAAAGTATAATAAGGTGTTGTACTTGCAAAAAACCTCACAAATTTGTGAGTTTAAAAACAAAAAAAAATTAAATAAAAAATTATTTTTAATAATGAATAATCATTTTTTTAATTTAAAAAAAAAATTACATTTTATTAATAATGAAAAAGGTAAAATAATGAGAATGGAATCGAACTGTCTCATGTTGTGACTGCCTGCAGTACATGACCTTATTAAATTATACTTTTCCATCGGATTTAGCAATAAATACTTGTGCTTTTAGCGCAAAATCTTCGAATAAGCATACAGAGTTTTAAAGCTGGCAAATGTTCAAGTTTTAAAACTCTCAAATTTGCGAGTTTTTGAAAACTCAAAATAATGCCCCAGTGTTTTTTTTTTTCGTCTCATATGGCCCTAATACACTGTTGTAGATTTTTCATGTCAAAGAAGTTGGATTTATTTTCATGAACTGAACAGTGAATGAGTGAACAGTGTTTTTTGTTTTTCCTGCTCTGAGAAAACACTTCTCACCATAGTTTTTACAGTAACTGGCGTTATCTAGCGGCTCGCTGGCAGCTGCTGTGAATAGAAAACAGGATTTGAATTTGTTTACGTGTTTGTGTTTGTCCTCGTGTTTCTCAGGAGCGAGACTGCTGCATCATCACCGTACCGACTCTGTCGCCTGAGTTTCCGCTGCTGAAGAACTTCTACAGGGTTCCGTCCTGTCCCACCTGCACCCTCCCCCACCAGCTCTACATCTCCCACCGCGCTGGACTCCTCAGGTGGGTCTTCAGAAACCCGACTCGCCTGCTTCATACCTGCAGCAGCTTCGCTCTCCCAATAAAAGTCTGATCCGCTCCAAACCCACAAACATGGATAAGATTCTCCTGATGGTGGCGCTGCAGCAACCAGCTAAAACTAAAAATACATTTAAAAGATCTATTTCAAAGTTTCACCAAAACACAGGAGAATCTCTCATAAGCTGCTTCTGGACTGATAGTTAATACCTGGTTGATATGATGTGTGGTAAATTTTCCACATTTTATCTTAAAAAGTAAGATTTTGGCTTATTTTTGTTTGTAGTGATTTCACAACAGAAATAAATGGACAAAATGCTGTATACGTATGAAAGGTTTTACATAGCAGGAAATTTCAAATCAAATTAAATATTAATCTTTTTGGCTCTGTTATAATATTAAGTGTGATTTATTTGTTTTTAATAATTCCTCTGATCCTAATTTCTAATAAATTGTAATTTTTTCCCCGTTTAAATCTTTTAACAAAATTTGAAGAAAAAAAGCAGCACACTTTGTTTGTGAATCTTCTAGCGTCATTTACAGGAAACCATGATAACAACTTTCCTGATGGTGGCGCTGTAACAACCATCGCTACCATGGCAACCATTTTATAGCAACCATTAAAAAGTCCCACTTAAAAAAAAAAAACCTTTAACCTGACGACAAATGGTTTCAGATTTCACTTTCTAATAATAATAAATTCTGAACATAAAGGCATGTGTGTGTGCAGGATTGTGGAGGTGAGGCCGACTGTGTCTGCAGACCGACTCCTTATCCATGACCTGGTGCAGGACCTGAGTCTGCATGAGTCTCTGCTGGAAGACCTGGACCACTTCTACGAGACCCGCAGAGACTCGGTCAGTCACCGCGCTGCACCTTCCCTCCTTTGTTTTCTGGACAAAATCATGTTGTCCAATTTTGACAGTGTGAATGCTTCATAGTTGCATTGCAAGTCACATTTTTGTTAACATGTTTGGCAGAAACATCAATGAGTTTCACAAGCTAAAAGTCGAGAAAAATATTTTTTTACAGTGCAGCTTTCGAGGTGGAAAAGTTACATTGAAAAAGTGACTTTTGACTCCTGAAGGTAAAGTAAAAGTATTAGCAGTAACATGTATTCAAGTATCAAAAACAGAATTACTCATTGTTAAAAATTATCCCTTTGAGTTTTTTGAGAATTTATGACGTTTATGAAAATTAAAACGGTCACAGCATATGGGACTAAAATCCAGAGTGAACCAGTAACGAGTCTCCACTGTCATGACAGTGAAATCCTGATGGTCTTGGAACAAAGTGCGACTGGAGTTGCTCCGACCAGGATCATCTTGGAAGAAGGAAGAGTGATTGCGCGTATGCCAGCAACAGATTGGAGAGATTTTTCCTCGTTGACTGACGCTCCAGCTGTCCTGCTGCAGCTCCAAAACCCAGAATTACTCATTCATTAATCTCAGATAACAATGCAAACCGCTTCATGTGTATTCATGGATTCAGCTCCTCTCACTTAATAATCACATCTCGTCTCTCTGCTTTCACAGACCGGGAGAGCGCTTCAGGCTTTCGTGGTCCAAGTGCACAGTCAGATTGTGGGAATACTGATCATTAGAGATGAACGGGTATGTACATATTTACAGTCTTCAACCTTCAAGCATTGCTGTGGGGCTTGTGTTTGGTTACCATGTGCGTTGTTTAAGGATATTGAAACGTGTTCGTGTTCAATATCCCTCATTCATTTCCTGTAAAGTATTGCTGGAGAAGTTCTTTTTCTCCCTTGGAATTATCATTGCATTTTCAAATTGTTTTGTTTATCTCCAAAGTCCTGTATGGAGAATTCTCTCCTGAAGGTAAGTGGTGATGTGTTATGAATGCTGCAGCATTTGATGCAGCTGACCACCATCTTCTAAAGGTCAGGCTGTGGCCTCGGCTCAGAAGTGCAGCTTTCAAATGCTTCTACCTGGAAAAAGAGACTGTTTGTGTTTCCTTTAATAAACATATTTCCTCAATGTCAGAAATGTTTTTGGCATGCCACAGAGTGCGACTCTAGGTCCTATTTTATTTTCTCTAAACAGGTTTCCAATAGGAAACATTTCTGCTACTTGGCAATAAAATCCACCACCAAACTTTTCTTTGATTATTAAATGTTTTTCAAATAATTATAAGATAGTTAGTATGGTATAATTAGGGTTATTCTTTATAATTCTCAAAATTATTTCCATAATTAGTTTTCATAAAAGAACATTTTAATTTTGAATAGTATCTCATAATTCATTGTTTTGAAATTTAAAAAAAAAACCAAACATATATTTGGATGTGGTTTCTCTGGGTTTGCTGACGCTATTTTACTTTATGATGAGTGAACTGTTGAGATCGATCCAAGATGCTGTACTACTTGATCAAACTGAAAACTGTAGACGTGCATCATTCTATAAACATTTCCCTGCTAGTTTAACTCCTTTAAAGGACCATACCACCCATTTTGCACAGTTGAGCCTAACATATTCAGTTTTCACGTTACGTTACTTACAATCATTTCCCAAAGGATAAAACCGTATTTCAGCTTTCCTGATATTTTGCAAAATCTCTTAATCTTTCAAAATCAAATATTCAAGTGATACACCCACCTTAAAAATCCATGTTTCTCCTGCTAATAGTTACACAGCCTTATGAAGTCACGGTCCTCTAAATTTTTCTTCTTGTCTTCTTTTGGGACTATATTCCCCGTGGAGGCATACATTCACTCCACGCCTTTTATTGTGGTTAAACACTAAAATTATGTAACTAAAAAACCTGAATACACATCTTGTTGGCGATGATGGATTACCTATCTCAAGAACGTTTCAAGTATCAACAAGTTGATTTTAATAGCAGAATGAACTGAAACCAATGGAGGTCTGGAAGGTAGGAAAAACATTTTTAATTCACAGTTCCAGTAGTATGGTTTGGGAAATGATTGTCAAAAACATTATGTGTATGAAAATTGAATATATTAGGCTCACACATGCAAAATGGACGGTATGGTCCTTTAACTATTTTAACTCCTGTTGGCCAAATAATAGGAGTTAGTCATGACAAACCCATCCAAACTTTAGATATATTTTCAGTGGAATAAAAACAGAATCGGCCGGTGAGTAGAAGTTGTTTCAGTTCAGTTTTCCCATGTAATGTGATTTATTTGAAGAACTCGGAATGACCAGCGTTTGTGCTGGAAAGGTTCCAGTATGTCATTAGTCACAGAAACTGACAGCATGGTGCTGAATCTGTCTTCCTCAGGATATCGAGTACATTCGTGCCCACTACAACATCGAGAATTTCATCTACTTCAGCCATCACCGCTACGAGGAGCACGCTCAGATGTGCCACTTCTTCATCAACCACGTCTTCCAGCACTACACCAAACACTTCCTCAAAGAGGCTTTACGGCTGGCGGACAAATCCTGCCTCTACTACCGCATCTACCCACCGTACAGCAGCCAGCAGGTGGGTGCAGAAGGACCGGCGGGCCCTTACTAGACCCTCACCAGGCCCTTACTGGACCTTCACCAGCAGGACCCTCCAGTCTGTGTGCATGCTGCTCTCTTGCACGTTTTCATTAGCTTATCCACTGCAAAACATGTCCTTCAACGATTCAACCTGTAATCCAGTGTTAAAAAAAAACATCCATTCTTAAATCAAATATGTTTCAATATAAAAGCCAGAAAGATGGTTTCATTCATTTTCACTGGAGACTGAAAAGGACAATGTATGCTGATGCAGTTTAAAAATGCTGTCATCCAGAACTCCATGCATCATGGAATTTCACTCTGACAAGCAGATGTAACTTAAGTGTATTCTGCTAGCTAGCTTTAGTAGTTTTTAAAAGTTATCCAAATCTGGACCAAATGGCTCCTATTGATACTCTATCATGGGATAAAAATGTCTGATTTATTCAGAGGTGGGTGGAGTAACCAGAAACTGTACTCAAGTAAAAGTATTGTTAGTTTATGATAATAGTGACTCAAATATAAGTAATAGTAGTCACCAAAATAATGACTTAGTGAGAGTCAGAAAGTATCTATAAAAAGATTACTTGAGTAGTGAGTAACTTTGATCAAGCTTATTCTTTAGAATAATCAACAAGCTATACAGCGCTCGTCTGAGGGAAAAAAATGCAAAGTAGCCACATGTAGCTTCTAATACAATCCAAATCATATCATATAAAGAAACAGTAGACAGTAACAAATCAGATATTTACCACATAACAAACCATGACAATTCTGACCTGGCCCCAAGACAGTTAGCTAGGTTAGCTTCATGAATTTACTCAGAATAGAACAGGAGAACTTGAGTTAGCATTAGCAGTAGCAGCTAGTTAATACAGTTAGCTAGGTTAGCTTCATGAATTTACTCAGAATAGAAAAGGAAAACTTGAGTTAGCATTAGCAGTAGCAGCTAGTTAAGATAGTTAGCTAGGTTAGCTTCATGAATTTACTCAGAATAGAAAAGGAAAACTTGAGTTAGCATTAGCAGTAGCAGCTAGTTAAGATAGTTAGCTAGGTTAGCTTCATGAATTTACTCAGAACAGGAAAACTCAAGTTCGCATTAGCAGTAACAGCTAGTTAAGACAGTTAGCTAGGTTAGCTTCATGAATTTACTCAGAATAGAACAGGAAAACTTGAGTTAGCATTAGCAGCAGCTAGTTAAGTAGCTAATGTTTGGGGGAGGGGGGGTTAGTATGGCCAGATTAAAATGCCAATGATGGCAGAGACAAATAACTCCATAATTATCTGCATCACCCTTTCTCTTTTTAGAATCCATTTTTCATCTAAGCAACAAGAAAATTATGAAAGAAAAAATTGTGTTTGCTTAGTTTAAGTTCATTTTAATTAATATTATATTGTGCAGTGAAAAGGCCTGGCTGACCCACCTATCAGCTCTCAGTGAGCCCAACACTGTGTCAACCCATCGTTGTCATGGAGATGCTGGGACGCTGAATGTGATTGGTCCAAACCAAAGCAGAGCAGACATTCAGAAAATGGAGAATTTTGACTCGTGTTGGAGCGATGTCTCGCAGATAATACAAATAAAAAAGTAACGCAAAAGTGCGACCAAATGTAATGGAGAAAAAGTACATGTTTTTCTTCATAAATGTACTCAAGTATGAGTTAAAACTATCCTGCAATAAAACTACTCAGTAAAGTACAATTTTGTGAAAAAAGTNCTCAAGTATGAGTTAAAACTATCCTGCAATAAAACTACTCAGTAAAGTACAATTTTGTGAAAAAAGTTATTTCAGTAAACGTAACGGAGTAAATGTAGCATGATGTTACTACACACCTCTGGATTTATTTCATTGAGACTGATGGTATTAGAAGAAATTCAACCCTGGCTTCGCCCCCTGCATCTGGATCAGCACAGAACGCTTTTACAGTAAACAAACAAACAGACGTGGTTGAAAACAGAACCACATGCTTGGAGGAAATCAAAGTGCAGTGTAGAGACTTAATTAGCACAGAGGTAAAAATGCTAAAGCTGCTAAAAGTTGGAATCAATCTTCCTGATTAGACGTGTATTTCTTCTGTGAAAATCTTTAGGAAGGACATTTTTTGCAGCATGCAGCCCCCTGCAGGCTGTTTGTCTCTGGGGTCGGGGCAGCAGGTGCTGCCAGCGCTGCCAGCTCCACCTCTCCACACACATCTTCTCTTCCTGTAGAGGCCTCCTCTTCCTCTGCTAATTACCTCCCACTAACAAGGAGCAGGCAGCGAGACTGACAGAAGCTGATACTGCTTCATGTTGAATATGGAGGCGTTTGCTGGTCACCCAGGTGCTGACGTTTCATGACCTCTCTCAGCTCTCTGACACTGCCTCCCCTCTTCTTCTCTGTTCAGAATTCTTGCGTCCAACATTTAGCTGACGTGCTGGACTGCACGGTCCCCGTCCGCCCGCGACGCCAGATCATCTACCCGCTGGAGGAGCTTGGCATCAACGCCCCGTCCAGGCTGATCACGGAGGAGCAGGTGGGCTCAGTGGCAGCTGGCTGACAGGGAGTAGTAGCCAGAGAGGCAGATGAGCTAGGGGGAGGGTGGGGGGCACGGCGGGCCTTAATCTGACCACTAGAGGGCGCCGCTTCAACAGAGAAACAATCTGCTTCACCTGACAGTTTGAGGAAAAATCCAGCACAGGAAGCCGTGCAATCAAGTACTTTTACACAAGTGCGTTTCGGACGGAAATATGAGATACTCGTTACTTTAGTTACCAGTAGTAGTTATTTGTAGATTCACATTTTAATTTCAGCGTGACTTCATCCGTGTATCTTTCTTTGGATTATGTCCTCTCGCGGAAAAGGTGCATTGTGAAAACATATAATCAAAATGATATATGTTTTGATTGAGTCCTTGACACTCGACAGCAAAGTTTCTGCTGGTTACTACAAAAACAAAATCTGCGAGGAAAAACGTCTTCAACATCTTCAAAGAAAACACGTTTTTAGAAAAAAAAAAAAAAAGTTTCTGATTTTACAAATTGATTTCCATGAAATACTGTAGAACATTTTAAAAAAAAAAAAAAAGGAAAAGAAAAGAGAGAAATGTAGAATGTTCCTCCACAGCTGATTGTCATCTGATGTATTTTTGATTGAATCTGTCACAGATTTTCATCCTGTCTAAACGATTTTTACAGTGCAGATGTTTAGGTGGAAAATGAAAAATGAGCTCAGTGAGAAAAAAGACTTTACAGATTAGAGTTTTTCTTCCGTTGGTCCTTTGCGTCACTCGCTCAGCTCAGCTTAACCTGATTCATTTTAATGTCATGCACTTCAAATATTTACCACGTGCGCAGCAGTGCTCTGATCTCAGGCGTCGCCGTGCACACTCGCACATCCGTTTCACCACAGAACATTCAGCCCCCGACACTTTGGTAACACGGCAACCGTGATTTCCAGATAAGATGGAGGCTCAGTAATCGCATTTACAGCACCTGTGTCGCTCTGTCAGCACATGATCACATTACACACAGCCTCTTTGTGTTAGGAAAGGTGAGGCATCTCCACCTGCTCCACACACACACCTGTTAAATCGCAGTTATTCACATGCAATCAGACATTTCATGTCACTTTGACACGTTCAAACCAATCATCTGCCTCATTTTCAGATCAATAACTGTCAGACTGGCAGCTTCAGATGACACAGGATGATGTTTAATGATCTGTTCTGCAAATGTTGTTTTGATGAAAGTGCTTTAATGGATGAATATCCAAAGTAATAATCAGCAATATTTATCTTGCTGTAACCCAGCTGTGATGCAGCACATGCTGCATGTGCTGCATGAATATGCAGTATTTCAGCACAAAAACACACTTTGAACTCTCTAAAGTCTACACATTATTGCATTTTTAATTGTCATTGATGTATTTTTTGTTTCTCACCTAAAAAACTATAAAAGACATGACATTTCAGACAGTAAAATTTCTGCTGTTGTTTAAAGGACCAACCTTAACAGGACAAACGGGTACAGAAAATGGATGGATGGATGTTTAAAGGACCATACTGGCCATTTTGCATGTTTGACCCTAATATATTCAATTTTCATACACATAACATTACTGACAATCATTACCAAAGCATACTACTGGAACAGTGAATTAAAAATGTTTTTCCTACCTTCCAGACCTCCATTGGTTTCAGTTCATTCTGCTATTAAAATCAACTTGTTGATACTGTAAACGTTCTTGGGATAGGTAATCCATCATCACCAACAAGACGTGTATTCAGGTTTTTTTAGAAGTTATGTAATTTTAGTGTTTAAGCTCAATAAAAAGCGTGGAGTGAATGTATGCCTCCACCGGGGAATATAGTCCCAAAAGAAGACCTGTGTTTATGGAAAAATTTAAAGGACCGTGACTTCATAAGGCTGTGTAACTATTAGCAGGAGAAACATGGATTTTTAAGGTGGGTGTATCACTTGAATATTTGAGTTTGAAAGCTTAAAAGATTTAGCAAAATATCAGGAAAGCTGAAATACAGTTTTATCCTTTGGGAAATGATTGTCAGTAACATAACATGTATGAAAATTGAGTATTTTAAGCTCAAACATGCAAAATAGGTGGTATGGTCCTTTAATTGCTAATTTACAGAGACAAGATAAATGTGACCAATGATTTAGAATATATATTAATCCACCAGATCTGCATCAATATCTGGATCTGGATGTGGACTAAAATGCATCTGCTGATAATACACGCCTGGACGTCTCTTCCTGTGGCTGATGAAGAGACGTCCCGCATGTGAATCCTGTTTCAATGGAAAAATCAGAGGAGAAAACAGCCATGATTAATCATTACTTTTACAGCTTTAATCTTGAAGGATTCATATACTTGATGAATTGATGATTTTTCTAAAATGGTACCAGCCATTTTACGAGTGAAACTTTGAAAGATTTTGCCTTGATTACCGGAAATTTCACTCAAAATCTCTCTCTCTCTCTCTCTCTCTCTCTCTCTCACTCACTCCCCCCCGCCACCCCTAAGCCACCATTTGCACTCCGCCTCCTGAGCAGGAAGTTGACCCTGGAGCCAAAGGTCATGGTTAATGCCAGGATTGTGGTGGTGGGAGCATCAGAAACAGGATTATCTTTCCTGGAGGTTCTTACTTCCTGGTGAGTGAAAGCTTCAAGCTGAAAAGCTCCAGAGGTAAAACTCTGTGTTTTCTCTGAAGAAAAAAAAAAATATAATCTGACAAAAACTTCACTTTATCTCTTTAATGTGTACAAGCAAACCCTAAATATCAAAAATACTGTTGTGTTTTTTGTCCAGGGGTAGAAGAAATACTCAAATCCTTTAGTAAAATTTGCAATACCACAGTGAAAAAATACTCCATCATGGGTAAAATTCCTAAAATTCTAATTTTTACTTACCATATATACTCAAGTATAAGCCGAGTTTTTATTACCAAATGTCACAAAGCAAATCGGGGGTCGGCTTATACATGAGAAATTCAGATTTGATCCCAGAGAAGGAAATTTCCAGGTGGAAATACTACCATTACCACTACTGATGGAAAATAGTTTAAATCATACCTTAGAATGAGATATTTCCTGACTCAACATCTTATCAGCGCATTTTGCGGCAGCTAGTAAGCTCTGCTGTGATTGGTCAGTTACGGTAACCAGCTGCTGAAATAAATATGTTTACCAGTACGTGGATTATTTTCAGAAAAATCACAGGAATACTATGATAATACCCAGAAAAACAGGTAATTTACTAAACAAATAAATTGATGGAACAACATCAGGGAGTCGGCTTATACTCTAGTATTTACAGTAAGTAAAAAAATAGTAAAGTTGTGAAAAATAGCAGTGAAGTAAAAACCGTTTAGCTCCAGTTTTTATGTGTTCAGCAAAGAAGGAGGTAAAGAAGAAACAGAAATAAGGAAGGAAAGGACAGAAGGAAGTAAAGAGATGTCCTAAAGTGATGAGTAACTAAAGAAATAAAATAGTGAAATACTCAAGTAAGCTGTCAGTACTTAGTTACTTCCCACCTGCAGTAAATAAGACAGACAATACACACACACACACACACGTAATGTCTTTATGAAGAGTAGTCACATGATGTACTGCAGCGCTGGCGTGGCGTCCGTCATGAACATGTAACATGCAGGTTATCAGGACATCTTGGCTGAAGTGCTGCAGTGTCCAACACTCAGACGTGAAAATGAAATTAAAAGCAGAAAATCAGAAACACAAACGTTTTCTCCGTCATGTCTCCATCCTGTTTTATTCTGGGCTCCAGGCTGTGGACATGTCTGTGGGTGGGACGTGATATCCATGTGTTGATTCAGAGCGAGCTGATATCTGCCTGGCAACCAGCATCATTACTCACTGTACAAACCAAAAGAGAATGATATGTAAGATGTAGCTGTGAAACCTGCTGACCTTTGACCTGACAGCAGCCGCCAGCCATGCAGCGTGACACGTTCTCTGTGTTTTTCACTGAACATCAGCAAAAATCAAATCTGTCAGCGCAACTTTTTACACTGTGGTAGTGAAAGCACCACGGCTCACTAAACGGGCGACGCCTGGCAGGTCTCACACAGCTGTCTGAGGCCGGCGCTGGCCCCGCCCCCCGCCGNACGGGCGACGCCTGGCAGGTCTCACACAGCTGTCTGAGGCCGGCGCTGGCCCCGCCCCCCGCCGGGGATCTGCTGCAGTGATCTGTGTTGGTCTCTAATCAGCTGACTAATGAGGCAGTTAATGTCCGCTGGACCAACGACGAGGCTGAAGCTGCAGCCTGCTGGGGCCTCCTTTATCAGCCCTGCCCACACACACACACACACACACACACACACCTCTTTTAGGGACAGGTCAGACAGATAAGGAGCTCTGCGGCGGCTCGGTCCTCTCCTCATCTGTCAGGCAGCAGGTCAGCGTGTCAGCGGCTGATAAGAGCACACATCCTGAGGCACACGCACACACACATCCACATGCATCAACACACATCAACACGCATCAACATATCCACACACACCATCACACATCCACACACACACACCAACAACCAGCAGCAACAAAAATCTTTAAAGGACCATACCATCCATTTTGCATGTTTGACCCTAATATATTCCATTTTCATACATGTAACATTACTGACAATCATTTCCCAAAGAATAAAACTGTATTTCAGCTTTCCTGATATTTTGCAAAATCTCTTAATCTTTCAAAATCAAATATTCAAGTGATACACCCACCTTAAAAATCCATGTTTCTCCTGCTAATAGTTACACAGCCTTATGAAGTCACGGTCCTTTAAATTTTTCCATAAACGCAGGTCTTCGTTTGGGACTATATTCCCCGGTGGAGGCATACATTCACTCCACGCTTTATATTGCGCTTAAACACTAAAATTACGTAACTTCTAAAAAAAAAACCTGAATATACATCTTGTTGGTGATGATGGATTACCTATTTCAAGTATCAACAAGATGATTTTAATAGCAGAATGAACTGAAACCAATGGAGGTCTGGAAGGTAGGAAAAACATTTTTAATTCACTGTCAGTAGTCAGTAACGTTACATGTATGAAAATTGAATATATTGGGCTCAAACATGCAAAATGGGTGGTATGGTCCTTTAAAACTCAGCACTATACAACAGAACTCCTTCATTTTACCCTTCACAGATTTTCCTATCAGCATTAAGGGTTACATCAATTAAATGGATAAAATGAACACGTTTGGTGCCTAAATTGAAGCCTTAAATGTTGCTCCTGCTCATTAATTATTAAAGTGTTTTAATAATTTAAGGTTTACTTAAGAAGCCTGTCTGCTTGTCTCACAAATTCATTAGATTCAGAGATTTAAGGGAGCTGAGTTGATGTTAAGATGTGTATGTATGGATGCTCAAGTCTTTTTTTGATAGTTTTTTACCCTTTAAAAAATCTGTTTTTGTCGCTCAGCTTCAGCGTTAATTCTGCTTTAACACCTCGACTGACGCTCAAGACCCACAAACCTGTTAATTACCAAAACTAGGAGAGAACAGTAGAGATTTAGATGCTTTAACAAGTCAGAATCTGCATGCTGAAAAGAAGCTGAGTTTGATGTGTTGATGCAGCAGGAAGATGAGATGTGACAGAACGTGATAAGCTTCATCCTCTATTCAGCCAACGGACGCACTGTAGCTGCTCTTATCGCTAATGTAATGTCCTTTAGGACACGACAAAAGAGCTCATTTACATCACAAGAGGCGTTTTTACACGGCGGGCAGTAAAACACGCCAGCAGCAGCATTCCACTCAGCTCCAGCTTTTACTGTTTGCTGTGGGTTTGTGTCACTCGGGATTTATTTTCAGCTCGCATTTTCTCATTCATTCAGACATCTCCTCTGCTCTCAAAGCTCCTTCTCCTTCTTTCTTATTAGTGTAACATCACATATCACCCTGTTCTTCAGCTATTTTCCCCACCATAACGTGTATTTGGTAATTATTATCACCTTGTCACCTTGGAATTACTATCTGTTCATTCACTTACTGTATCAAAAAAAAAAAAAAAAAAANAAAAAAAAAAAAAAAAAAATAAAATAATAATAATAATTTAAATCACTTTTTCCCACAACTGCCCATCATTTGGATCCCACTAATCATTACATACGGTGCCTTGTTCAGTTTGTGAACAAGTTGAAATTCTAAATAAATGCTCCAGACACAGGATGACATCCTGCCATCACTCTCAAATCAATCCACAGTATCTTCTTGGGCTTTAAAGGACCATACCATCCATTTATCATGTTTGAGCCTAATATATTCAATTTTCATACATGTAACGTTACTGACAATCATTTCCCAAAGCATACTACTGGAACGGTGAATTAAAAATGTTTTTCCTACCTTCCAGACCTCCATTGGTTTCAGTTCATTCTGCTATTAAAATCAACTTGTTGATACTGTAAACGTTCTTGGGATAGGTAATCCATCATCACCAACAAGACGTGTATTCAGGTTTTTTTAGAAGTTATGTAATTTTAGTGTTTAAGCTCAATAAAAAGTGTGGAGTGAATGTATGCCTCCACCAGGGAATATAGTCCCAAAAGAAGACCTGTGTTTATGGAAAAATTTAAAGGACCGTGACTTCATAAGGCTGTGTAACTATTAGCAGGAGAAACATGGATTTTTAAGGTGGGTGTATCACTTGAATATTTGATTTTGAAAGATGAAGAGATTTTGCAAAATATCAGGAAAACTGGAATATGGTTTTATCCTTTGGGAAATGATTGTCAGTAAAGTAATGTGTATGAAAATGGAATATATTAGGCTCAAACATGGTCCTTTAATCAGAGTAACTGATCAGTACGTTGATCTCATCAGCTCCACCAATCAGCTTCTGTCTGCATGTTTTTAGCAGATTTTACTGCAGCGTTCTAACAGCTTCCTGCCAAGGAGGTCATGTGATCACCGGCGTTTGTTTGTTAGCAGGATGTCTCGTAAAGTGACGGACTGATTTGGATAAAATTTAGGGGATTTCTACGATAATTAAAATGATAAACTTAGAGGACTGTGCAGAGTTTGCAAAGTTATGATCTTTCTAGGTACTTTGCAGTTTATTTTTATGTTAAACACTGTTATTCCTAATATTAATAGGGAGCTGAAGTACATCCCTGTCTTCATATATGTAAAAATAAACAGCAACAAAAAAAGCACATGTAGCAAAGGAAGAGATCAGCCTGTGCTTTTTATTGATTTATTTTAGTTTTATAGAGTGTTGAATGCATCACGCTGTGTTCTCTATTATTATTATTTTTTTTCATGCTGTGTTCTCTGGCAGCCCTCACCTGAGCTTCAACAACCTGACCCTCATTTCCACGCACGGTTTCCCAGGCGACCATGACCGTGACAACGTTGGGTTTCTGTCCACAAGGTGAGCTGATGTAACAAAATGTGCCTTGAAGACCGAGTAACATGCTGCGGCATCTTACCGGGGTCGATTGGTAAGTAGTGAGCCATCCTATCACAGAAATCTTATCTCAGAGATGTTTCAAGTTCTTTATTTTCCAACATAATCTCCTTCCAACTCCACACACTTCTGCCAAGGATGCTGGAGAGATTTTTTTTTTTTTTTTTTNTTTTTTTTTTTTTTTTTTAACTTCATTTAAACTTCATGAAAAGAAATAACAAAGCAAGTACAGATATTGGCATTCAGAGTCTCAGATAAGCGTGACTAGAGTCTGTCTCTAAAAAGGTGTCCATCTTCATTTGTAGTTTTACTGTCATGTACTCCATGGTGTATGCTTTTTCAGTCTCTGAGTCAATTGAATTTGTGTCAGCGAAAGCGCTTTTATCCAGTTTATAGTTATCATTTTCCTAGCAACCTGTAGAAATATGCCTAATAGGTCTCTGGTCTTTATCTGATATATCTTGGGGTATGTCTCCAAGCAAGAAAAACACAGGATCTAATGGGATATCAATTTTCATTATTTTACCTATCTCCTTTTTTATGTCTTGCCAAATACCTGTAGTACTGGACAGTCCCAGAAAATATGTGAATGATCTCCAGTCATCCCACATTACCTCCAACATAATGCTGATGCTGTGCCTTTAGTAAACCCTGAAACTGTCAGTGGAGTCCTGAAAAACCTCATTTTTCTCTTCCAGTCAAATTCTTTCCAGAAATGAGTATTAATCCCTTTGTGACAGCTCATTCATACATCGTCCCAGGTCTTGTTTTCCATAATTATATTCAGTTCTAGCTCGCATTTCCTTTTCACATGGAGGGTGTTTTTCTATAGATGTGAGAGATATGGTTTCTGGTCAGTGCTGGAGAGATTTTATCCAAAAAAAAAAAGCTGATATGACATCATCACCTGAGGCTAATGGCTTCCAGCTAAAGCCTTTTTCATGTTTGGGAAGAGGTGAAAGTCTGAAGGGTCAAATCAGGTGAAACTACTTCAAATCCACAGTTATGTAGAGCAGCCAGTAAATTCATAATCACTGTCCATCTTACACTGTAAGTTAGAATCACTGAGCTCACATTAATGCACAAAAATACTTCAGACATTGTATCAATTCTGTCAATCATTTTTTATCAATCTGCCCTCGGAGTTAAAGCTCCCGACTCCATCAAAAGCTTCCTGGGAAAGTTAAAGCAGCTGAAAAGAAAGAAACTTGCAGCATCCGTTTAGTTTGTCATGCAAACGTTCCTCCTGCAGCCACGCGTGCAGCAGCAGAGATCTGGCTCGGCTCCTCCTGCGCTCCTGTATCAGCGTGGTCACGGGCAAGATGGTGGCCATCGACAGGAAGGACAAATACGTGCTGGTGTCTGATGGTACTAAGGTTTCCTACGATCAGCTCATCCTGTGCACAGGCCAACAGTACCAGGTCAGATATTCATATTCCTGTCTGCAACTGAATATTACTTAAAGGACCATACCACCCATTTTGCAGGTTTGAGCCTAATATATTCATTTTTCATACATGTTACGTTACTGACAATCATTTCTCAAAGGATAA